>JAFVLL020035143.1:39477-113699 GCA_021397915.2 Tor tambroides | reverse complement strand
GTGTGTGCCATTGTCACCTCACACAGAACACACTAATATGATTTGATTACAGCGCCACCTGGTGGTCAAAAGTAATAAGCCATTTAATCATATTATTAGAGGTTGTGTTTTTGATTTTTCAGCCATTTATATTGAAATCATCCTAAAATGGATTCAATTACTCTTTGTTGCATTTGGTCTGATGCTCCCATGCCATGCTTAGCTCCTCATTCTGCCCTTGGAGTGCTTGGCCCCGTCATTGCTGCTTGCAGCTATATTTGTTATTATTGTTTTTTTTTTATGTATCTTATTGATCACAAACTTAACTTTGTTATTAACACTAATTGTGCTTATAAAAGTACTTCAGTAACTCAACTAGTTTCCAGGTAATTTGAGTTTCAGAATTTCAACATCCGGGCAGTTTTATAATGCAATGTTATGTAAGGAGAGAGAAGGTTGTGCAGCTGGACTGCATAGGTTTCTCAGAGTGAATTTGCTTTCACTTCCGTAAACAAGCACGATTTGCTTATTTTCCTTTCTTACCCTCATCAAATCAGTGCTCAGGGTGTTTCATGTTACACTTTTCACCAAACAGCAGCTACATTCTCAACAGCACTTTCCACTTTCCCTTCCCTTCCTGTTCTCTCTCTTCTTCTCTCTCAATTTCTTTAACCATCTTAGAATGAGTCGAATTGATGTCTGTGTCTCTATCCATGTGTCAGTGAAGTCAACATCCCACTTGACTGACAGTTTGGTTTAATATTTTGTCTAGGCTGCTTTATCCTATATCTCTGTTTATTTGTATTTCTCTCTTGCTGTTTCTTCCTCACGGCTTCCATGTCTAAATTTGGAGACAGGCGCATTCATTTTCCTCTCCTCCTTTTATTATTCCTGTCGTTTGATCCTGTGTGACAAATTGCTTCCTGCTCTGCTCTCCCTCTTACAGAAAGTCGACTTGTAGGCCCCTCTTGGGGGCCACTGCTGTGGACTCTGGGAAAAGAGTGGGCAGCAGCGGGTAGGGTTGGGATGAGTTTGATTGGACAGCTGTGGAAACCTTGTAGACACACACACACTTATCTCACAACCCTCACCTCTTTACAGATCCACTACACCAGTCCAAACCTGCATTCCAGCTGTGACTATTGAATAAACCTCTACTTTACAGTTTCCAGACATAAACTTCAAACACACCTCCACATCTAACACATACTCACTTACACGATCACACAACACAAATCTGTCTAAAAATTTCAATCTTCAGTCTCACATAGGAAAGAAAATGATACAGGAAACATCTACATGTCTCACTTGATTCTCCTACACAACACAAAGTTTAAATAAACAGCAAATGGACATTTTTTTAAATAACAGATCTCATAATAGCTATGTTTTCTTTCAAGCTGAGAATTTAATTTTTGCAAACATTTTGTTAATCATTTCTTGCGAATTTGTTACGTTATATAAATGGAGGGAAATTGGAAATGGAAAAATATAGAAAAAAATCTTCGGAACAAATATTAAGATATTTTTGATGAAATTGAGAGCTTTCTGACCCCCCCATAGACAGCAAGGGAACTACCATGTTGAACATAGACGTGAAAGTGCACTGTTATAATTCATGAATGAAAACATTTTGTAATATGATTTTGATGTACTATTTCCATGGTAATGCAGTGTCTGATTTTAAAATGGCTTTCACAGGATGAATTTTGATGTTATAATTTTCAGTTGATATATAATTTGATGATTTCTAAATGTGATAAAGAAAAAGGCAATGAAGAAAGACGGTGACAAAGGTCAGAGCTACTGTTATGATGATGATTTTTGAGGTGCACACTTGTCATAAATTCATCTATTACTGTTCCTACATAATTTGCAACAACAAAACAGTGGTAAAATATCTATTTAGGAATCAACGATATATAATTTGTTATGATTACATTAGGATTTATTTGTAATATAGTGAAGTAAACTTAAGTGTCCCACTGGGTGGACGGGTGACAGTTAAAAGGTTAATGTGAATGTCACTATGAATTTAAATTCATCCCATACTGAATTACAGTATTTGATCTGTGCTGTTCACATAAATTTTATAGTTCTACAATAACGTTTTTATTTCTCCAAATGAATTGCAGGAGAAATATCTGGGACAAAGTTGATACTTATATGAAACACAAAAGAGAATTCCATAAAGTCTCTTAAGCAATCATAGATCAGTGTCTGAGCAATAAAATAATAATTTGGGCAAACATATCCACACAGTCTGTAAACATTCATGATAATTTCATCACATTAATAGATACACATTAAAAGTACACATTACACATTAATAGTTTAAAAACGATCATCATCATTTAAAACCATCCTTTCAGTCAGAATGGCAGCGTCTCATTCATTTCATGCCTTTTTCTATAGAGCAAGTATTACTTTCTTCACCTTCATTCAGCTGACAGGAATGGCCGAGTCCGAGCGCAAAGGTTTGGCCTGCTGCCATGCTGATGTCACTGTACGCCACTCTTATCCTATATAATGGATCAAACAGTCACACCACACCAAACCCTGTGCTTTATCAGTGCCTTCGTGTGTAGGTGTGGCATTTCAAGTTCAGACACACAATAACTGCGCTGACACACACGTGTGTGTGTGTGTTCACTACTGCACATGTGTACACTTATACTTATAAACGAGACGTGACCTGCTTTGTGTTGATCGGGAGCTGGTATTGTTAGGTAATCGACGACATCATTGTGATACATGTTATCTGGCTCCTAAGGTCCAAGGTGCTTGTACTGATCTAGAGTGGCTCATTCACTCAGAGAGCACCACTGTTTAGACAGCCAAATGCCAACTACTGTAACCCTCTCTTCCTGCCTTTCTTATTACTTTCTTTAGTCACTAACTGTATTTTCCCTGAGAAAAGGGTAGATAACAAGGTTTTGCGTTCATGCCTGCACCTTTAACAATAAAGGTTCTTCAGTTCCGTTAGAAACCTGCTCTGTTATCAAGAGCCATTCTTCACTGTGTAGGCGTCTTAAGTTGGATATGGTATGGTTCTTATCTTAAGTTATCTATGTTTTTTCTTTCCATCTATCGTTCTATCTGTTAATCTATCCATTGCATTATCTGTGGTTCTAAAAGGAAATATATTTAAAATACATTTATTTCATATTAAGTATAGTTCATAATCTAAACATATTTGCTGATATATTGCTCAAGACTTGCTGATATAAAAATTATAATTAAACTTTATTTGGGTAACATTCCAGGATTTTTCTCTATATAGTGGACTTCAACGGGGACTAACAGGTTGAAGATCCAAATCGCAGTTTCAATGCAGCTTCAAAGGGCTATACACGATCCCAGCCAAGGAATAATGGTCTTATCTGGAGAAACGATTGGTAATTTTCTAAAAAAAAATATGTACTTTTTAACCACAAATGCTCATCTTGCACTAGCTCAGCCTCACACATTACATAGTCACGTTAGAAAGGTCACACATGATGTAGGTGGATGTACTTTACCAACCCAATGTTTATAAAGCTAACAAGCATAGAAAGTCAAACGTCCTTTACAAAAAAAGGTAAAACAACGATAATGGATCATTTTGAAGTTTGATGAGAAAATTGTTTTTTGCCCTACCCTACCTTTTTGAACCAAAGTACACAGACGAAGAGCAACTGCGCATGACCTTTACATAATGCATAAAGTTGTGGATGTGCATTGCAGAGCTAGTGCAAGACGAGCATTTGTGGTTAAAAAAGTATATTAGTTTTTATTTTATTTAGAAAATGGTGATCTTTTTGCTAGATAAGACACTTACTCCTCAGCTGGGATCATGCAGAGCCATTTGAAGCTGCACTGAAACTGCAGTTTGGAACTTCAACTCATTATCCGCCATTGAAGTCCACTGTATGGAGAAAAATCCTGAATGTATACCTCAAAAAACTTCATTTCTTTTCGACTGAAGAAAGAAAGACATGAACATCTTGAATGACATGGTGGTGAGTGAATTATCAGATTGTCATCTCATTTTTTTCCCTTCAAGACCGGTCATAACTTAACATAAATTCATAACATAACATAAAATCAGTTACAAAAAGATAGATTGGTCTAATTTGACTATGAAAAATAAGTCTGATTACCCCTTGTTTATTGCTAGTTGGTGGAAGTCTTAACATAGTGACTATGTTTATGCAACTGGCCCCAGGAAATTTTTATTCTGGAAGTGAACTAATCCTTTTAAGCCTAAAATGTGTTTTTAATGTCACTATTGATGGGGATTGTATGATCTTTGAATAATATCGGTCTTTAAATGCAAGATAATTAAAGTGTACCTGAAGTATACTTGGCGTAGTTCCACTTTAGCACAATCAGATATACTTCAGTATATCTTTAGTTGGACTTCAGCGCTGCTTCCACACAATTAAAGTGCATGAAGCACAAAATTAGTTGTTCCAATTTAGCTGACTTTAAGAATACCAGTTTAGTATATCAGAAATTGCAGGGTATTTTATGAAGTACATAAATATATATGTAAATATGTATGTAGTATACTTAGCATGTATATTTTTCAAATACTTTTTAGTATATTTATTTTTCATCTATCTATCTATCTATCTATCTATCTATCTATCTGTCTGTCTGTCTCTCTGTCTCTGTCTATCTATCTATAACTAAATTCTCCGCTATAAACCTGAAATCACTTTATTTTCTACATGAAGCCACAGCTCTTATGTAGCATAAACATTGCCAGTGCATATTGTGAGTTCCTATTTTGTACTGCACATTCTGTGTTGAGTATTACAGGCTCCTGTACTGTCATGTCCTGAACAGAGGTAAGAGATAATCCGATGAGTCAGTGTTTCATATCTCTCAATAGCCTTTAAGTGAAATGAGGCGTGCTCCGACCTGGATCAGTCATCGCCTGTTGCTCCGGTTTTTCTGTTTAGCACCAAAATATCTGTCCTTTTAGGTCACTATCACAGACCTCTCTCAACCCCATATTCATAAAAAACATTTTTAGTTTTACTGATAGTCTAGACAGACAGTAAACCACTTCTAGCTCCCGAGACATGAGTCATAAAGCTCATCTCCACTTTTATACCCCATATCCATCCATAAGATATCTTACTACCCTCTAAAGTCTCTATATAGCAGAGCATGTTTGTCTGTATCTGCATGCTGGTCTCATTCCAGCGGCCACTAGCAGGCTCATTTTATCTGTGTCTGTATGTGTGTGTGTTAATGCTGTCTAGATTATGATGAGGGTTATTCTCATGCCTGCGGGACAGAGAAGGTTTTTTTTTTTGTTAAAACCGGATTGTTGATCTCGATTCTGCTCTGATCCATGAACCGGTTCTGGCAGGTTCTGACTGGCTGATTCCAGCCCTCGCAGCTCCTGCGATTCGGAGGCTTCCTCTTTTTGTGCTGCCTGCCTCTCTCATTCTTTCTCTCTCTCTTTCTGATGGATGTCTGTAAACTCTTGACTCCATCTGAGCTTCAACTTAAATTAGAGAGTGATGCAAATCCACAGGGATCTACCACTGCATCTCCATTACACGCATACACTTGTAAACAGACCTGTAAATAAATGTACAGAACACTGATAGAGTTCAAGATATTCAAAGAACACAAAAATATTCAGACACACAGCTATCATATCTGAAGTCAGTGAAGGGGCAACATACTCATAGGGCAGATTGGCAGGCTTCAAAATACAGCATCAGAAAGACTGAAGCCAGAATGTAGAGCAGACATATTCATATCGTATTTTTTAAATTGAAATGACCTTTGTCGTCATTTAACGATAAAAGTTAATAACGCAGTTACATCTTGAGCAAATCTCAAAATGAATAGCAGTTTTTCATATTGTACATTAAAATATTGTAATGCCTAAATTCACCTGTAGCATTTAAAACAGTTGTTTTTAGCTCGCTTGATTTAGTTTGCTCAGCATTTTGTTACCAGTCATATCATGAAAATAAGCATATTAATATTGTCCAAAATATTGATATAAGTTCACATACATTGTGTGTGTGTGTGTGTGTGTGATCAGGCTCTTCCATCAGAGACACTTGGACAGTCAATGATCATATGATCTCTGGTTACAAACCATGATGTTTTTCCAGAGCATCAGCACGAGGAAATGAGTTTTCTGGACTCTCTATTTGATTGACTTAACATATGGCTAATTTGGGTGAGAAACTAGCAAATCCAGATAATTAGTGCCAAATGAACTTCTGACTTAAGATAACAGGAGATTCAGGAATGTCTTGTTTGATTAACCGACACACTCTCACATTCAATTCCTCCATTGCAGCCCAAAGTGTGTGTGTGTGTGTGTGTGTTTTAGACTGTCTGAGTGCCAGTGTTATCAGAGTGATTATCCATCCGTCACTGTCTGCTTCAAGGTGCTTGTACCCCCAGCATTCCCCAAAACATCTATCATTTGTTAGCTAATGAAATCCTCTGACTAATCTTTTACCAGTTGTTATTCTGTTCTTAACAAGAGTTTTTTAGTCCAGGTGTACAATTAGCCATTCTCTAGACACCTTGATTTTTATCTATGTTAACTTAGCAATTTGTGAATTTTCATCCCTACTGGATATTCCATGGCCAACTGTAAATGGTATTATTCGACCCTGAAAGTGTTTAGGAACAACAGCAGTTCAGCAGTGAAGCAGAAGTCTACGTAAAGTCACAGAGCGCTGAGGAGCATTGTGTAAAAGTTGCAAACGCTCTGCTGATTCCATTGCTGAAGAGCTCCAAACTTCTGCTGGCAATAATAACTGCGCAAAAACTGTATGGCAGGAGCTTCATTGAATGGGTTTCCATGGCCGAGCAGCTGCATGCAAGCCTCACATCAATAAGTACAATGCCAAGCATCGAATGGAGTGGTGTAAAGTGTGCCACCACTGGACTCTGGAGCAGTGGAAACCTGTTATGTGAAGAATCTGGCTTCTCTGGCAGTCTAATAGTGGATGCCAGGAGAATGTTCCCTGCCTGACTGTGTTGTCACAACTGTAAAGTTTGGTGAAGGAGGGAAAATGGACTGTTTTTCAGGGCCCTTTTCTAAACCTCTTACTTCAAGTGAAGGAAAATCTTAATGCCTCAGCATATCAGGACATTTTGAACAACGCTTCCAACTTTGTGGGAACAGTTTGGGAAAGGTTTGCCTGAGAGCCCTGGGATAAACTGATATGGTGATTGCAAGGCCTACTCTAACATCAGTAACTGACTTCACAAATGATCTACTGGATGAATGAGCAAAAATTCCCAAAGAAACAGCCTGAAACGGTCAGTAGTGAGAAGTGTCCCACTAAAGTCCTTATAGTGCATATTTATTGAGCCCAAGGGAAAGTGGACCCACCCATGACATTTTTGTCTCAGGCCCTGTGAACTTTAGTGATGACTATTTGACAACTATTTTCTTGTCAGTACCTCTAGACCACTCTTGTTCTCCTAGGCTCTTCCTAGTTCTCTCTTTGCGTGCGAGTGTCTTTGGCGTCTCTTAGTCACGTTTATTTTCAGTCTTTTCCCTGGCTGCCAGACCGATAAAGCTCTGCCTGCCTGGCCGTGGTGGTGGAGGGATGTGCGTGTGTGTGTGTTGTGTTTGTGTGTGAGATGTGAAATGTCTGCATATGTGAAGTGGTTTTGTGCTATGTTGGGTTCTGTTTTAGCAGCAGAAGTGTGATGTTGACCCCAACTTTCCTCAAGGGATGGGTGTGCATATATATATATATATGTTTATGTATGTCTTTTGGGGGCAAGGGGAGGGGGTTGTACAGTACTTACTGGGTTACAGTAGGCACATTGCTGATGCCTGTGTTGCGTTTCATGTTGTTCAGTCTGTCAGGAGTTCCTGAGGAGAAGAGAAGTCTCATCACACAGAAGAGTAAGATGACGATGGATGACGACCCTGAGGTGCTTGTGAAGGGTGAGGAAGAAATTCTTTTACTTAATAACTCTGATTCCCCAGATCAGGTCATATTTGTCATTATGGCTATAAAACTAAACATATTATTTGCATGCACTGGTGCATTTGTGTGTATTATGCCCCCCTTTTTTATTCTGCTGGTTACTTGGAATCATTCATCTGAAGAGAAACAGATTTGAACTTGTTTCAGTTAAAAGCATGTATATTACAATTTCAAAGGTTGAATTGTGTTTTAAACTTCATGACACTGTGGTAGCTTTATCTGTAGTGTGTTCATTTGAAATCTGACTCATAACTACCTTTGTAAACCAGGGTGCAGCAGGCTGAACAATGTCTACACACACACACTTAGCCATCTAAATGAGGACATACCGTATATTTCTATGGTCTTTCTATAAAGATATTTATATTTAGTGTAAACTAATCCAAATAGACTGACAAGAAAATTAAGTAATGTTGTTTACCGATATTAATGATTTTAAATATTAGTATTACTGGTAATTATCAGGTGTACAGATAAACATACAACTGTTCAAAAGTTAGTTATTAAAAAGGTTTTTAATGTTTTTGAAAGAAGTCTCATACTCACCAAGGCTGCATTTATTTAATTAAAAAAATAAAAATAAAATGAAACAGTAAAAGTATTATCAAATATTATAAACTAACTATTTAACTATGTAACTATTTGAAAATATTTTCAAGTGTGATATAAAGCTGAATTTTCAGCATCATTACTCCAGTTCTGATATGCTGATTTGCTGCTCAAGAAGCATTTCTAATGATCAATTTGTAAGCATTTGTGCTGCTTAATATTTTTGTGAAAACCATGATTTTTTTTTCAAGATTCTTTGAATATAAAGTTCAAAAGAACAGCATTTATTTGAAATTGAAATCTTTTGTAACATTTACATTTACAGTAACATTCAACTAATACTATGTCAAAAAAGAAAGCAATGCATCAATTATTGAACACTTAAAAATAATCAGTATTAGTATTTGTTGTGAAATAACAATATTGTTCAATCTGTGAATCCTATATCTACAATTAAAACCAAACAGATAGTATTTTTTTTTTAACTATACATAGTCCCCAGTACACACTTGCACATCAGTTATAGCATGCAGTATTATTAGTGACACATGAATTGGCTGACACACTGTACACCAATTGAGACAGTTAGGCATCGTTAACCAACACTTAAGCTGCTGACCACAGGTTTAAGAGTGTGTGTGTGTGATTGAATCGTCTATGATCTCAGAGTGTGTAAATGAGAGTGCTGTTCGGTATTTGCTGCACTGGAGTGGTAATAATACTCAATCACATGTAATAAGTAATAATAAGCAGGGCAGAGTAATATTAGTGTAGAGGGGTCCAAATACTCCGCCAGCCTGTCTCATGCTGGCCCGCAGAGCTGCTAAATAAGACAGTCTTCCCCCAGCCTGTCTGGCTGACTCACACACAAGCACACACACACACACACACACACACACAAATATTCAAAGGGAAAGGTAGCAGGTGCAATGTGTCTGTAAGCAGCAGCGGAAAAAAGGTAACATGGTCTGGGTGTCATGAGGGTTTACTGAAAAAAAAGAAGCAGTTTTCCCGTGAAATTTTTCTTGATTATTGGCTCTGATACACATTTGTGCATACAGTAGACAATAAACTTTCTGAAGGTCTGGAGGGAGATTTTTATCCCCAGTGTGACCTTAACACAACCCTCTATTAAGTTGGGTGAGTGGTGGTTTGGTATCCTGATCTCGGCTGGATGTGGACGGGCTGGTTTGTGCTGTTTCGTCTTTTTCCATGATCCCTCAGTCCGACTCTGCATGAGCGCTGTGAGCTAGCTCTCAAAAGATGATATTTCAAATGACACACCATTCATTTCTGTCAGGTTTTGAAATAGAATCTCCATATTCTCACTTGATTGGTCTGTTGCAGTATTCATTATGTATAATATGGGTCTTTTTCTCTGTTTTGTTTTTCAGGCTGGCTCCTGCGGGAGGTGCAGGGAGGTTGGCTCCGGCAGAGGAGGTTCTGGTTTGTGTTGACAACAGACTCTCTTGACTACTACAGCGGCCCAGACAGAGATGCTCGCAGACTGGGCACGCTTGTACTCACATCCCTCTGTTCAGTGCTGTGGCCAGATAAACACACTTACAAACAGACAGGTAACGCACCTGCGATTAAACTAGGACAGCCTAGTCTTGTATACACTCTCAGAAAACGTGTGCAAGATCGTACATTTAGGGGTTCAATAACTGAAAGGGACAATTTTCTGCCTTGAAGATTCATCATACTATATTACCCTAAAGGTACATATTATTTTTCTACAGAGCTAATGCACATTTTAGGGATAAGTAAGGTTCCAGTCAGTCATTGCTTGCACTGAAAGAGCATAAAAGATTTTAAGGTTGTTTTGGTAATTTTTATCATATAATATTCAATCTCTTCTCAACCATGTTTGACACCGCAAAAATATGCTAACAAAATCTCTGTCAGTATGAACAAACACCCCTGAGGAGATGACAGTTACATTTTACGAGAAAATACTATTTCAGATTTTCTACTTCAAAATGTCATGTTTAATTCAGAATGTTACTTGCTGTTTCTGTGTAATTATTTGTGAAATTTACTAGCAATTTTTGAGTGAAAATTGTTTGTAATTTGTTTCAGTGATGGAGATCGGTTGGAAGTTCTTTGTGTGCTTCGTAGACTCAGTGACATGCATTTTTTCAGAGAGAGCAGATCTTTTGGTCTGATCACAGGCACAAAGCGGCCGTGAGACCTGTTGATCTCTTGTCGGCATTGGCGTGAATTGTTTCTTGTGGGAAGACTTTGATTGAGGAAATGAATTGCAGGATTGTTTGAGAAGACCAAAAGACCAAAGAAAAATGAAGGCAGAAAACGAGAGGCATTGTTGTCTGGGAAGATGGTAGGGAATGACCAGACAGGCTCAGAGGCTTAGTCATACTGTATATATGTATGTGTGTGTGTGTGTTCACATAGCACATGTTCAGCTGGAGTTCTGAATCTCACACACACACACACACACACACACAAACAAACACACACACACACACACACACACACACACACACACACACACACACACACACACACACACACACACACACACACACACACACACACACACACACACACACACACACACACACACACTCTTTCAGTCAGCACCGTCCACAAAACTCTGAACTTTTCCCAGATTAACTTTAGGGACTTTCCTAGATAAAAGTGTGTGTATGTCTGAAAGTAAAGCTTTGTGTGTGTGCATACAAGGGCAGAAGTTGGTCAGGAGTCATTCATTATCCAGCACAGTGGCCACGATGGAAGCAGTTTCTTCTTTTAACAAACAAGTTGTCATATAATATCATGGCTAATGCTTTGGCTAGTCCACAGAGTAAAACAGATATGTTAATGTAAACATTTATGAGGTACAATTTTCACCTAAGAAATGATGTTTGGAGATGTTTACAGTGGACACCAAACATTTTGGCCTGTAAATTTTAGAACACCCACTGGTTCTGAAAAACCTGGAAATATCAGGGATTGTAACCATGAAATAGTCATAGAAATTAATTTCCACTGTGAATATACATTGTTCTGCTGTAAAATATTTCATTTGCTAGATATTGCTCTTTTTGAGTGCTTGTGTAGAGTGAATACTTGCCCGCAAACACTCTAGAGAGATTGGTGGGCTTCATGGAGATCGTAAAGAATTGGTGTCTTTAAAAGCCTCAGTTTTGGACCAAAGCTTCATTATTTTGACTGCCAAAGTTAACAACAGGGGAGAAACAAGATATTAGTTAGATCCTCATAAAAGATCTAGATCCAGCTCTCTCAGAACATCTGAACACATTTACTGCAGGTCAGACACGTGAAATATGAGGTTGTCAGAATGCTGGAGCTCTAGGACATTTGTCTTTAATCAGAAAGAGTATAAGCGTATGTTTTATTGCATTTTTTTTTTTTTTACTTTTCTTTGTTTATGTACTCTCCTAATTGTTAAGAGATGCTATTTTCGTATTGCTCCACTTTGTTGAAAGACACTTTGAAGAGTTGCACTAAATATGGTCCTCTTTAATATGTATGTGTGACAGGTTACTGGAGTCTGACAGTGTATGGCCGCAAACATTGCTACAGACTCTTCACAAAGCACTACAATGAGGCGGTGCACTGGGCGTGTGGTGTACAGAAAGTCATAGACAGCAAAGCGCCGGTCGAGACGCCAACACAGCTCCTCATACGAGACATTGAGGTGAGAGAACAAGCAGCAACGGAGATGAACATGACAGCACGTCAACATATGTCAAGAGAGATTATAAATATTGCATGCACACACCCTTATTTTGAAAGGATGCTTTATATTGATCATAAGTGACAGTAAAGGCATTTATAATGTTACAGATTTCTTTTTTCAAATAAATTCTGTTCTTTTGAACTTTCTTTTAATCAGAGAATCCTGAAAAAAGGTTCCACAGAAGTATTAAGCTTCACAGCTGTTTTCAACATTAATGTTGAAATGTTTCTTGAGCAGCAAGTCAGCATATAAGAATGATTACTGAAGGATCATGTGACACTAAAGACTTTGCCAGTACAGGAATAAATTCATTTTAAAATATATTAAAATAGTAAACAGTTATTTTAAATTATAATAATATTTCACAATATTACAGCTTTTACTGTTTTTTTTTTTTTAAATCACATAAATGCACCCTTGGCGAGCATATGAGACCTTTTCAAAAATATTTAAAATCTCATCGACCCCAGATTTTGGAAAATGGTGTATAATGTAAGATTTTTTTTGTCTCCACTGTATATACATGTACATATTTATATATGTGTGTATATTTATATATGGCAGCTTAGCTCCTAAAGACAAGTTCAGGATGGCACACATATACAGACACAGTGTGTAAACCATCTAAACCCCACCCACTGTCATCTCTCTGCCCCACTATATTATTATTAGTTTGTTGGCTAGTGATTTTACACTTATAGATATGCTCCTCAGTATCCCATGTCTCTGGAAATAGTTTCGAAGGCAGCGAGTAGCTCTTCAGAATAACCCTGTTGTTATGATGTAATGCCGGCGCTCTTGGATAGACCTGTATTAATAGGATGCTAGTTGCTAGCCCACAGAACTCCCCGGAATCCCATTGAGGTCGCACATAAACAGGCAGACAGGCGTGAAAACCTCAGTGATTGAAATGTTAAGTGCCCAGACCCCTAAATTACCTTGCTGATTGCTATACATCTCTTATAGACAAGATATGTGTGGATATTAAATATTTAAACAATAATATAAAGGAGGCTGTGCTTTATTCTCAAGATAGTCTTAGCTGAAAGACACTGTATTTTGGCCTTATTGTTTTTTTTTTAAATAAGCATGCAATAAAATAAACTTTGGTTTTGATGAAAATTTTGTCCTTATAGGCTAATTCATGAATCATGAATCATTCTTCAGTTAGAAGATATTGTTCTGACATGTAAACTTAAGTACTATTTATTTTACACCTCACAAGTTCAGACATACCGTTTGTTCTGGTTACGGCAGGAGGTCTTGTCATGTTTACCGGCTCTTAGGTTGGTTTATCATGTCTGTCACAACAAACATAAACTGCCCTTATTCAGCCTTGAAATGTACACAGCAGCTTTCATTATACACACATACACAGAGCAGACCTTGACCAGGGTTGTCAAGTTCACCTGTAAGCTGAAATCTGTTTCCCTTTCATTCATCCCCCCTCAGCCTTTTTCACAAACACAGCATTTCCATATAAGACATCATTTCATCATTTCATTAGGACCCCATAACAAAGAGGTCATGTGTTTATGGGGACGCAATGATACACAGCAGATATATCTTTCTTGAGTTTATTTATATATCAAGGTGATTAATTGGCCTTGCATTGCTTTATGTGTGTTTATGTGTATTGTTTTTGTACAGGAGAATAAATTCAATCTAGAGGTTGTGGAACACATATATCAACACAATCCCATCCTGAGGTACACGCAAAGCCCCCTCTACGCCCCACTGCTGCCTTTCCCCTACGGCAGCCTCCACCACACACGTGAGTCAAACACACACACATTGCATATATATCGCATTTATACACCATTGCTCACATAAAGAACATTTCAGTGAACCAATCAGGTTAGACACACCCCCTCTTTCTACAACCGGGCCATTTTGGTGTAACCGTGGTCACCAAGGAATATATTTACCTGTCAAGCAGAAGCAAAGAAACTCAGCATCTGTTTTCAAGTGCTTTGAAGTTCTCAGCTTCCTTGAAAATCTTTAACTAGTGTTTTTTGGTCTCCTGTTTTTTTGAATTCGCCATGAAATCAGAACTCTTATTTCATTTATGGAATATTACAGTGGTAAATTCTAAATTCATGTTCCCCACTTAACAAAAAATTATTAATGTCTCCTCCCCTTTGCAACAACATCTCTTCTCGGATGACCTTTCCCCTCCAGCAACTTATTGACATGAGATTGCAGCAAATAACAAACAACCATCCAATGATCAAATCAACTCCAGATGGACAAAATCAAGTCTCATCCATTTTTTTTATTTATAGTCAAACCTGTTCATTAGAAGGGGGCGACCCAATACTTTTGGCAATATAGTGTATGTATGTATACCTGTGTATATATATGTGTATGTGTGTGTGTGTGTATATATATATATATATATATATATATGTATATGTATATATGTATATATATATGTATATATGTGTGTGTGTGTGTGTATATATATATATATATATATATATATATATATGTGTATATGTCATGGCAACTGCTGGAGGGATTGGCATGGTAATGTACATAACAATGTTAATGTGTTTGGTCTTGGTGAAATATATCGACTTCTATGTACCAAAACTTGCTACTGCCAATACATCCCCAACATGCTGCTGTGAGCATGTAAGTAATACTGCTGCTGCACATATAACATATATGAAATACCCCACGTATATAGCATACATTGTCTGGTCAGAGGAGAACTGGCCTCCCGACTGAGCCTAGTTTCTCCCAAGGTTTTTTTCTCCATTCTGTCACCAATGGAGTTTTGGTTCCTTGCCGCTGTCGCCTCTGGCTTGCTTAATTAGGGACACTTAATTTCCAGCCATATCATCGACTTGATTGCACAGATACTATTTAAACTGAACTGAGCTGGACAATGACATCACTGAATTCAATAATGAAATGCCTTTAACTGAAAATTGAGTGTTTAATCTTGTCATTTTACGTTATTGACACTATTTTCCTATTTAATACTGTAAAGTGCTTTCACACAATCTGTATTGTTAAAAGTGCTATATAAATAAAGGTGACTTGACTTGACATGAATCACCCCATAGCATATCTATACAGGTGGAGCTGGGGAAGGTGGAGGGTTTCTGAAGCTCTATAACTACTATAGCAAGTACTAGCCAAGTATTTGAATGTTGAGCAGCAATCTCATTGGCTGCTGATACTAAAAGAACCAATCAGCTGCACCATGTGATGATGTCATAATGTAAGATTGAGTTTGAGACACACACACAATTAACACACCTTCTCTCATTTTTCTTCATAGATATGGCAGGTAAAGGCTACACATCCATCCGTGAAGAGGCAGTGAGGCTTTTTAACTGCCTCCAGCAGTTGGAGTCTGCCCGCGAGCCCATTCCGCTCATACAGGGAATCCTCCAGACCTGCCTTGACCTTCGGCCGCTCCGAGATGAACTCTACTGCCAGCTTATCAAACAGACCAGCATTACCAACTCACTTGTCCAGACTCAGACGGAGACGCAGCCGAATCCACAGCTCAGATACTGGCAGCTGCTCACCTGCATGAGCTGCACCTTCCTCCCCAGCTGCAGCATACTCAGATACCTGCGCTTTCACCTGAAGAGGTGAGTTACGCACATCACAAGTCTGTACAGTGCACTGGATGTCTACACTCACAAACCCTCCAGCCGGATCTCAACATACACACACAAACGTTACCTAGAAATCCTTGAGTATAAACGCGCACAACTGCCTCCGGTCCTGCGGTCGAGTGTGTAGGAAATATGGGCTACCTGATGTTGACTGGATTGGAAAGTGCACTTCCTGTTCGCTCCTCCTTTTTCTCTCCTTGAGGGGTTGGGAAACAGCTCGATGCTTTCTGCATCCCATGGCTAATTGTCTCTTAAAGTACTGCCAGGCCCGGAGGATAGACAGAAAATAAGAGAATGGCTAAATAAACGAGTGTGCCGTGAGGAAATGGTGCGTTGACCACAGGGCTTTGATTACAGAGGCGGCTGGTGTAATGGAGATGGACGAGTCTCTGTTCTCCTGAGGCCCCCAGACGCTTCCCGCATGTGTTTACTTAACACAAATAGGACCTCCGCCATGCATGTGATTACCGAATGGCTGTCACTTCATATCGCAAATAGACAAACTAAACAGAGAGGCCACGCAACCTCCCTCTGGTTTTTTGGAGGGAAATTTTGCGGTTTAGATGTGAAATTCTGGAAATGGTCCTTGTAAAGTTTTTAAAATCCCTTTCTTTTGCTATCAGGGTTCAGAGTTTGAGTGTGGACCCGGAGGTGGAGAGCTATGCGTCCTTCATAGCCCAGGCTCTAGAGAAGACACGTGGCCGTGAGTGTGTGCCCTCGTGGGAGGAGATCCAGGGGCTGATGGGAAGGCAGGAGATACTGTGTACTGTGCACTACCCTGGACCGGGCTGCTGCCAGATACCGATCACCTCGCACACCACGGCTAATGAGGTATTGCATCAACCGTTTCCTCTATAGTAGGGGTTGGGAAACTTAAGCCCATGTGCCACCATTGGCATACAAAGGATTAATCATTAGCACGCAAGTAATAAGAACCAGACAGATGTATTTATTTATAAGTGTGTTTATTTTAGTAATTTTGAATTCTGTTTTTGCAGTTATCCTTCTAAAAAATGTGAGAATATACATTAATTTATTAATTTGCTCTGTTGCTTTTACCTGGATTTTTCTCTTTCTAGCAATTGTTGTCATTGTTAACTAAAACTAAAATAATTACTTTTAAAGTTGTTTTATAAATAAATCTAAAATTTTATATATATATATATATATATAAATTGACACCTAAGTGACTGAAGTTTAAGTACTAAAATTACTAAAATAACACTGAAATCTAAACTAAAATAGAAATAAATAAAATCTAAACAGAAATATAAACTAATAAAATTAGTAACAAAATGAGTAAAAGCTAAACTAAAACTGAAATTAAAACTGAAAATATCAAAATAAAAGCTAATTCAAAATATGAATAAATACTATAATGGTATGTTAATAATACTAAAATAACAATCTCGCTCTTATTTTCTCTGTCGAGGTCGTGAGGAAGATGGCGGAACGCCTCGGGCTGCAGGACAGCCGAAACACATTTGCTCTTTTTGAGCAGAACTCGTGCCGGGAAAAAGCTATCGGAGGCAGCACCATAATCGCTGATGTCATCACCAGATTTGAAAAGTAAATATTTTTTATAAATATCTTCAACCTGTTGTAATATGTGTAATACAACAAATGTACTGAACCAAAAGTACCACAGCACTATAATTTGTTGGACATGGTGCCATGGCAGTACAATGTTTTTGAACATTAACCATGATAATACTATGGTATTTTTTAAGTACTAGGTAAAGACCATGTAAACAGTCAGTACCATGGTATATGTCAAGTTACAATGATATTACCATCCGTGATAGCACCCCAGTACAGTACAGTACAGTGTAGATCTCTGTTTTCATCATTGATTTAGTCACTTTCCCAGCACTTTAGCACAGTTTAAGCAACCCTCTGATGCATACACACATGCACTGTGAAAATGGACAGGCAGCTCTTTATTAGAATTCAATGTTCCAGTAGAGATCTCAAGGTGAGACTGATGTCATCAGCACTGATGTGGAAAGCAAACTGAAGGAGAGATAAGCCAAGCCAGCCAGAATTCAAGGCATCCGCTTTATTCTGGGAAGTGTGTTTGTGTGTGTTTTTGCACGTCTCAGTGCCAACTCTTCCCAGAAGTGGGTTCATGGACACACGCCTAGTCTTTCTCTCACACTCATATGTGTACACGCACACAAACAAGCCCGCGTGTACAAAACTGCACAGGCAGCAGAAAAAGCTTAGCAAATCAGGGTGAGTCATATGGTTCAGTATGATGACATTGCTCTGTTGGGGTGATTTTAGGATTTCATTTGTTGTCGCCATGCTCTGCTTGACAAGTCTCCTGAGCTACTGAGACATAGTTTAAGACAAAGAGAAGGAGTTAAATAATAAGCCTAAAATACAGTGGTTCTCAGCCAGGGCCCTCTGATTCATATGCATTTTCCATTAACAAATCTGTCTCTGTCTTTCAGTTTGTCAGCTAAAGATCCAGACTCTGACTGCCAGTGCCGACTCTGCTTTAAACTGTATTGTCTGCTGGACACCGACAACATCAGTACAGACAGCATTGAGTACCTCTTCCTGTACGAGCAGGTAAAATGGCAAGAGATGGGCGGAGACGAGCAGAAATGGGAAAGATGAATTAGGTGTGGGCAATATGACCAAAATCTTATCACCATTTTATTTCACAGTAATGATATATATCATGATATGGTTATTTTTGCTTTAAATAAGGTCTTTATGATATCAACATTTTTGATACCATAGAAATGACATAATTCTTGTCACCAGTATCAATACCACAAAAAAATGAATACTAGCCTAAATTAAAAAAAGAAAAGCTCACCGAAGAGAAGTAAACAGTCAGCTATTAAATAAGGATAAGAAATCAATTACAAGCAATAGGACCAAAAACTACAGTAGAACAAATAAATAAGAAATGCTACATACATTGTATAAAGTAATTAAATGTATAAATACACTACAAATTCTTCACTGTGTAAATTAAATATATATTTCTTCTTATTAAAGTTGCAAAAGTGATTTAGTCAAGAGTGGTAAGAGATTTTCTCCATTTTGTTGTTTGATTAACATGAATGACAGACAGCAGGAATATTAGACCGCTGCGATTTTAAGAGCTGCCCGGATCCAATATACTGTTACACGTGTGTTTACTTTCTCAGCTGTTTGCTTTCACTTAAGGCCTAAATTAGTGTGCTTACAAAGATACTTGCAAATACCAGCATTCTGACACATAAAAGTGTGTATTTTACCGTTCAAGTCCTATAAAGCTGCAAAAATAAATTCAGTACTCCCGCGCTCTATGAGCACCGTCTTCACATGCACGCACTTCTCTGAAACCGCTCAGAAACAGATTCTCAGACAGCGGACGCACCTATCGAAATGAGTTCTTTCGCTGCTGATTGCATTTCAACAGCTTAAAATCACTTGTTTTTAACCGCAGTGCTTAAAAACGCATGCAAACTATAAGTTTTCATGACCGCATAACACGTGAGTGTGTAACCGCGACAGAGACGATAGTCCAAAATCTACCAGTTGACAAATTTCTACCAGTTAATGTATCCACCGGAATATCACCCACCTCTAAGCTGAATACATGAATTGAAATGCATGAATTTTGCGACATTCACAATGTTAATGAACTGAACTGAATTAATGTTGAACTGAATTGAGCTAAGTAACACCATGTGTTCAGTAGAGCTGCTTATCGCTGAATTAAACTTGTTTCTTGGCAAATTAACTTTACACTGTTAATGAACTGAACTGAATCAACATTGAACTGACTCAAGCAATAATGACACTATTGTCTTGCTACAGCTGCTTTATAGCAGAATTTGGATTTGCCTCATTTCTGAAGTCTGCATCAGTGATTTTGTTACTTTCCTGTTCAATACTGTGAAGTAGCTTTGAAACAATCTCTACTGCTCTATAAAACTAAAGGTGACTTGACTGTTGAGTACAGCAAATAAGACGACTAAAGGAGAATTGGCCTTTAGTAGAATGCGTTTTATAAAAGGCTAATAATGGATATCTTCCTTTGAACATTTGTATTACAAGTCATTAATTCCTGCTGGAATGTAAAAGCAGGGTTAGAGAAACACAACTGCTGCCGACCCAGTTTGGATCTGTCTGTAGATATCCATTTAAGACATACAGTGCCTTGCAGAAGTATTCTTTTTTTTTTTTACGTTTTGTTATATTGCAGCCTTACGTTAAACCGCTTTAAATTACTTTTTTTTTTCCACAACAATCTACACTCCACACACCATAATGACAAAGTAAATAACAGGTTTTTAACATCTTTGCAAATTTATTATACATAAAAAATATAAATGATTCCATAAGTATTCAAACCCTTATCTGGGACAGTTGAAATTTAGCTCAGGAGCATTCATATTGCTTGTAGATGTTACTACACTTTGAGTGAAGTTAACCTATGTCAAATTCAATTGAATGGGTATGATTTGGAACAGCACACACATCTTAATAAAAGGTCTAACAGCTGAAAATGCATATCAGAGCAAAAAACAAGCCCTGAGATCAAAAGAACTGCCTGTAGAGCTCAGAAATGTCAAGCCACACATCTAGGGAAGAGTTCAGAAAAACTTTTGCTGCATTGAAGGTTCACAGAATCATGTAGCCTTCATTACCCATAATGGAAGACGTTTGAAACAACTAGAACTCTTCCTAGAGCTGGTCTCCTGGCCAAACTGAGCAACTGATGGAGAAGGGCCTTGTCTAGACTGGTGACCAAGAAGCTGATGGTCACTCTAATTGAGCTCCATGATCATATATGCAGATGGGAGAAACCTACAGAAGGACAAACATCACTGGGCCACTCCACCAATCTGGGCTTTATGTCAGTGTGGCCAGGCTCAATCTTCTCTTCAGTGAAGACACACAAAAACCCACTTGGAATTTGCAAAAAAAGCACCTAAAGGACCCTCAGACTCTGAGAAACAAGATTCTCTGGTCTGATGAACCTCAATTCTAAGCATCATGTTTGAAGGAAACCAGCTCTGCTCATCACCTGCAGAGTACCATCCAAAAAGTAAAGTGTGGTGGTAGCAGCCTCATGCTGTGGGGCTGTTTTTCAGCGGCAGGGACTGAGGGACTCATCAGAGTAGAAGAAAAGCTCAGTGCACCAAAATATAGAGACAGCCTTAATGAAAACCCAGTCCAGAGCATTCAGAACCTCAGACTGGGCAGAAGGTTCACCTTCCAACAGGACAATGACCCTAAACACACAGCAAGAGTGGCTTATAGACAACTCTGTGAATGTCCTTGAGTGGCCCAGCCACAGCCTGGCCTTGAACCCAATCAAATATTTCTGGAGAAACCTGAAAATGTGCATCTGCCCCCATCCAACCTGACAGAGCTTGAGAGGTGAAGAGGTGAGGAGAAGAATGGCAGATAATTGCCAAATGATGATGAGCAAAGCTTGTCGCATCAAACAAAAAAGACTTGAGGCTATAAAGGTGTTTCAGCTAAGTACTGAGTTAAGGGTTTGAATACTTATGAAACGTACTTACTTCAGATTTTTTATTTTTTTTATAAATTTACAAAGTTGTGACAGTTCTGTTTTTGCTTTGCTGTTATGGTGTACGGAGTGTAGATTGATGTGGGAAAAAAAAGTAATTTAATGCAGTTTAACATAAAGCTGCAACATAACAAAATGTGAAAAAAAATGAAGGGGTTTGAATACTTCTGCAAGGCACTGTATATATAAATATATGCATTAAACAGAAGAGAGCGGCTCGGGCGTAGAAAAAAAGAGGGATTTTCCCATTTTTCCTCTCTTGTTTGTTTAATGTGAACTAGTTTCACACTTGTGTGGACAGATGTGTGCATAACATCTTTATCAGTTGAGTGAAAAGCAAACATACAAACACAGCACACTAGTGAACTCTATAAACTTTCCCTTGCTTGACTTCCCCCTCCCTCTCTCTGTCTCAGTGTCATGAGATGGTGGTGCGGGGGCAGCTGCCAGCCTGTGAAGCTGACCTTCTTTCCCTGGCAGCGTTGAGACTGCAGTGTCTGTTGGGAGATTTCAGCGCCCTCTCGCCATACCCGCCCTTGGAGCAGCTCTTTCCGGCTGAAGTGGTGGAGGCCCGGGCCCTCCTGGCCCCTGTCGATCCCCCTGGCTGCCCTTCCTTCCCTGGGGGTCTGCTGGCTGGGACGCTATGGGGACACAAGCTGCGTCAGGAACAGGACCAAAGACTGCGAGCCAGACTAAGGGAAGAGGGAGCCGTGGTGATGTCGGCCATTTTGGAGCACTGGAAAGCACTGGCGGGATACAGTCGCAGAGACAGCATGGCTGCCTATCTCACCATCGCCCGGCAGTGGTCGGGGTTTGGCTGCACACTCTATGAAGTGGACTTCTACATCGTGAGTGGTTTCCACAATATAACTGTTTTCAACATTGATAATAACAGGAATTTTTCTTGAGTGGCAAATCAGCATATTAGAATGATTTCTGAAGGATCATGTGACACTGAAGACTGCAGTAATGATGCTAAAAATTCAGCTTTAAAATATATTAGAAAACAGTTATTTTGAATTATAATAATAATAAATACAAAATATCTTTTTACCAAATAGAAGAAGCCTTGATAAAGTTAAGAAACATTGAAAAATCTCAAAGGTTTTAGACGTTTGTACCACCAGAGAATCAGAGCTATGCCTATTTCTCATAGAGCTCGACAGGAAGCTTCTCTCAGAAGCTGTGGCTGGGCGTGGCGGCTTCCTGTGTGTCTCTGTATCGTCAGGGTGAGGCTGAAGCGTTGGAGTCTCTGCCGATTGGTCAGATCTGCTCCTATGGCGTCTCTGATAGCAACACATTCAGGATCACTGCAGGAGACAGAGATCTGCTCTTCGAGACCTCCAAGGTAAGCGGGGAGTCGTTATATCATCAGTATCTCTAACTGGTGTCATGACTAATGCACTAAAGTGACTAAAACCCAAAATAAAAATAAAGCCAATTAAAATTATATTTTTAAAGTAATAAGAATATAAATAAAATATAGTATACAAATATTTTAGAAATTAATAAAATAATGAAAATGTCTAAAACTTGGACTAAAATTAAAATGAAAACTAAAAATATAAAAATAAAAGCTAATTCAAAATATTAGTAAATGCTATAATAGTACTGTAGATAACACTAAAATACTGGCAGCCACAAAACCACTCACAATACTTTTGCATCAGGGAAACACCCTTTCTTTAGAAAATCTAAAACATTTAATGCATAAAACTATTGCCAGAGCATTTAATATTCTAGCAATAATGGTGAGATACAACTTGGAATACAACTGAAATAAAAAATACATGATATGTGTGTTCTGTGAGATGTAAAGTTTTAAACTAGAAAGACGTTGACGTCAAAGTGTTGGTATCATGCATACTACAAACTTCTTTCCAGTACTTGAACAATACAGGTCAGACCAGCTGTGACTTTCAGTGTGCTCACATGTGGAAACACTGAGACAACCAGTCTATCTTCTCCTGATATTAGCTGTAGGCTAACGCCCATCCTGTCCCGTCACTCCTGTGCACTTTAACCTGATGAATCTCTTGAGTTTTCATGCCAAACCATTTGACTTCATGTCTGCCTGCCTTCTGAGTGATGCAAGAACATCTCTGCTCGCTCACACATACGCTGTTAATGACATCCAGTCATTGTCAGTCATCAGCAGTCGCTTATAGCTATTCTGATAAATATAACAAATTAATAATGTTATATATGATAAACAAGTGCAACTGTCAATTACTTTTGGATTTCATGTAAATTAACTTATAAAGAACTTTTCACTATATTTTCACACATATTTGTGTGTGTGTGTGTGTAAAACAATTTTATTTCAATTTATTTAAGAAAGAATTGTTCAGTCTTATCATTAACTAAACTTATCATTAACTAAATTATCATCAAAGGTTTGGGGTCAGTAAGAAAAAAAATCTGTATTTTTATTAATAAATATGCAGATTTTTTTTTCTTTTCATTAAACAATCCTGAAAAAAATCATCATGGTTTCCACTAAAGTATTAAGCAGCACAACTGTTTTCAACATTGATAACAAAAAATGTTTCTTGGGTAGCAAATCGGCATTAGCATGATTTCTGAAGGATCATGTGACACTGAAGACTGGAGTAACGATGCTGAAAATTCAGCTTTATCATCACAGAAATAAATTACATTTTAAAATATATGTGACTCTGGACCACAAAACCAGTAATAAGGGTCATTTATTGAGATTTATAAATCATCTGAAAGCTGAATAAATATGCTTTCCATTGATGTATGGTTTGTTAGGATAAGACAATATTTGGCCGAGATACAACTATTTGAAAATCTGTAATCTGAGAGTGCAAAAAAAAATCAAAATACTGAGAAAATCACCTTTAAAGTTGTCCAAATGAAGTTCTTAGCAATGCATATTACTAATCAAAAATTATGTTTTGATATATTTACGGTAGGAAATTTAAAAAATATCTTCATGAAACATGATCTTTACTTAATCTCCTAATGATTTTTGGCATAAAAGAAAAATTTCAGCTACTTACGACTGGTTTTGTGGTCCAGGGTCACATATTACAATAGAAAACAGTCCTTTTAAATTGTAATATTTCACAATATCCCATTTATTGCATTTTTGACCAAATAAATGCAACCTTGGTGAGCATAAGAGACTTCTTTCAAAAACATTAAGAAATCTGAAGCCATTCTAACCTAAATATTGTTAACCCAGGGTTAAGTTTGGTTTACAAAGACTTCTAGAATATAACCGTCATTGTACTGGTGTAAAATGCTTAGCACTGACAGTATATACCACATATGTCTCAGTGGAAATTTACTTGAGTCATCTCTCTCTCTCTCTCTCTCTCTCTCTCTCTTTCTCTCTCTCAGCTGACTGAGATCATGCAGCTGATGAATGCTTACTTCAGTGCCACCCGTCGCCAGCTAGGCAAGGATGACTGCATCTCCATGGAGACAAACCCTAAGCTCCACCCCTCCCTACTTGAGCTCCCCTCTCACCCGGTGTGAAGAGAGAAAGACTCGTGCGCGCACACACACAGACTCTGACTGATGCACATGTGCATATGCAGTCCTGACCGATTGCTTCCCTGTGAGGAGCTTTGCAAGATGAGACTGAAAGGAGCAGATGCTGTGGAAATGGAGGAGGAGTGGAAGGTGTCCAGGAAGCCACAAACATGAGAGCAGTTTCAGGAACTCCACCGCCAGCCAAATCCAGAAAGGACACGGGGCCCTCAACCAGCCCCTGCCACTGGGAGCCCGCCAAATATCACAGAGAGCATAATAGCCTGATTTCAGAGTGCAAAAAATCATTTTCTTAAGCAGTATTTTTGCCTTGTTTTTTTAAAATAATTAAACATGCTTAAAACAACATAAATTTTTACTTACTTTGAAAAATTTAAATATATTTAATTCTCCTTAAATTCATCAAGCATTAAGACTAATTTTAAGACTAACTTTTCAACGAAGTTTCTTTTTCCTATTTCCATCTCATGTAAATTTACCTTGTTTAAAGGATGTTTATTTTTTATTGGAAAACATGACGAAAATGCTTTTTTTTTTTTTTTTTTGCACACTCGCTCAGCTTTAAATGTTCCTTTCCAGACTCCTGCCTGGATCGCCATTAAACTCATTCATCAAACTGTACCTGACCTTGAAATGAAAGCAGATGCAAGTCACTTTCATGTCGACCTTCAGCGACTACTGAAGCGACGGTTGTGCGTGAGAGACAGATTTGAACATTTTAAGCTGTAGAAACCAAAGGATCTTTAGTTGGTCTGTATGATGTGAGTGCATTTGTGAAATGCTTTGAGCCCGACCTGGTGCTGCTTGACTGTGCTGTTAGCTTACAGTAACTCTGCACTGTGCGTCCTGTAGCCACAACAGCCTGAGATCTTTAGATACGGTTAAAACCAACTAACTTAGAAGGTAAATGACATTTTGACAATTTAAAAAAAACAAAAAACAATTTTGGTTCAAACCAAGCTTCCCAGACCTCTCGAACACGTTTTCAAACACTGAACATATATAATCAACACTATTGATATGCAACATTGTTCATCCCACATTCTAAAGATAGTTCACCCAAAAACGAAAATCCAAAACAACATTTCTCCTTTTTTCTTCTCCATTTCTCCAAGGACTTCTTTGACTTTCATTGTAAAAAAAAAAAAAATATATATATATATATATATATATATATATATAGAAAACGTGTGTGTGTATATATATATATATATATATATATATATATATATATATATACACACACACACACACACACACACATATATGTATAAATGATGTGTCTAAATGATGACAGAATTATAAATTATAATTTTTGGTTGAACTGTCCCTTTGAGCGTAAACTGTAGCCTCTATCAGTTGTGCTTTTGTTATGAAGCCTTGTGCTTTTTTTTTTATCTGCTGCGAGTTCATACTGTCATTCTTTAATGTGTTACTTTCACTAGTTTTATTTATGGCTCTGTTGTCTACATTGTGTGGAAGTGACTTTTTATTGTCCTTTTTAGTTTCGTTTTATATATCTTTCATAAAGACCTGTATTTGTATTTTAGTGCTTGCATTGGAATAACTACAAAAGAGCAGATTATGTCATAGTTAAAATATGATGTCATAATGTTTATTTACTTTTTTTGGTACTCATTTATTTCTCCCATCATGAGAGGTCTACATTATGGCAAGTAATAATTTTTTGTAGATCCAGTAGGATTACTGACCTTTTTTCATAACCAAAACATTTTTCATTAAAAGTCATTCGCCCCTTTTAAAGTCACATGGACCAAATATTCATTTTCTTTTATTTTTCCCCCATCAAATGACTACCAAACTATTACTGAAGCAATAAAACCTGCCCAGTCGTCCTGAGTATGAGCCCATTTTCAGTATGGGGCTTTAGGTTGCCTAAAGAGGAGCCACTAGTGCCTGTCAAACAGTCTGTACAATCTTTAATTCACTCACCATAACCAGGCTCATTTTTTTTTTGGTTGTGCACTCTTTGCTTTAGGGCAGAATACGAATCTGAGAAAAGGTTACCAGCTACTTGAAATTCAAAGGTGGAGGGCAATCACATCTTCAGTGTTTATTTTGGTTTTTGTTTTAAGCAGTGTCTTTTGCCCAAAGCGTGTTTCTCCTACAGCCCCTGTGACGGCAGTAGTGGTTGTCATGTGGTTGTCATGTGCTTTTGTATTTTTCATGTCTCTTTAGCTGCAGGCAGCTCCGCCCATTGTCATACATGTAACAAAACTCGATCAACAACCTCTGATGCTTTAGATGGTTTGTATGCTGCATGGTACCTATATTATGTTACACGTGTAATAGTCAAGTGCACTATTGTTTGTACAGCTAACTTAAATGTGCAATAATGCAAAATGAATACTGTATGTAATAAAAAGCAGCACCATTACAACATCACTTGAGTGTCAGTTACACTGTTTATGGGAAAATAAAAAATATATTATATTACATGTTTATGAAATAATACTTTGTTCACCAAAGATACATTAAACTGATAAAAAGTGACAGCAAAGACTTCTAAATTTTACAAAAAAATCATACATATACACACACACATATATATATATATATATATATATATATATATATATATATATATATATATATATATATATATATACACACACACACGTACATATATATACTTTTTTATATATATATACATGTATACATACATATACATACATACATACATACATATATATATATATATATATGTATGTATATGTACGGATATGCACATATTTATACATGTACATATATACACACACACACACATATATATATATATATATATATATATATATACACATGTACATATATGTGTATATATATATATATATATATATATATATATATATATATACATACATACATGTACATATATATCCAGAAGAACTGTAGCAACGTCTCCAAGACGCTTCAAGAGAACTACCTGCAAAGCTACCTGAAAAACTATGCGCAAGTGCACCTAGGGCAAAAGCTGTTTTAAATGCATAGTGTGCTCACACCAAATGTTGATTTAATTTAGTTAATAGAAGTTAATTGATAAATAAAATCTATTTATGGCATTATTTCTGAAAGCATCTTCACTTTACAGCATTTTTACCCAAATGTCTAACTTTTCACAGTACCGTAGCTTTGCAGATAGGTTTCTTGAAGCATCTTGGAGATGTTGCTACAGTTCTTCTGGATTTAGTCTGTCTCAGTTTGTTGTGTTTCTTCATGTCATTCCAGACGAACTGGATGATGATGAGATCAGATCTCTCTGTGGAGCACTGGCTGTTTCAGACAACTTGTGCAAACAAAAATCTTACTGGATTATTACAATTAATGGCAAAAATAATGTTTGGAAATGTAAACTGATATGTTCTGCTGACACACTACAGAAAAAGATAGAAATAACTGATTGCAAACCATTTTTTTTGGTGAAAATACTTGTGGCCTAAGATTTTTGCACAGTACTATATATATATATATATATATATATATATATATATATGTGTGTGTGTGTGTGTGTGTGTGCGTGTGTATGTATGTATATGTGTGTACACACCTAAATACAACTCAATAGAAGATGCTGGTGAAAATTCAGCTTTGTCATTTTTTCATCACATGAATAAATTACAATTTTAAATATATTTATATAAAAGCAGTTATTTTAAGTTGTAATATTTCACAAAATTACTGTTTTTTTTAGTTTATATCAAATAAATGCAACTTTGATGACTTCTTTCAAAAACATTTAAAAATGTTATTGAGCCTAAACTTTTAAACAGTAGCGTATATATTATAAAGTTACATGATTTCCTTAACACAGGGCTTTTCACGCTATATGCTTACTATTTTAAAGCAGATTTATTGAAAAATACCTTAATATGTATATGTAAGTAATAATAGAAATGTAATAAAATTTAGAAATGTTATAAATAACTTGTATTGACTGCTAACAGTTATGTATAGTCAAAATCTGTATGGTTTTGCCTGTTTTTCATGTTTTCAAGCTTTATTTAAAAGTGTTAAATGCATGAAATTAAATCAGGCATCAAGATCCTATAATGTTGAGTAGAAAAGATTGAAAACCCCACTGAAACCTACTGGTTAAAATAAGTTACAAGGAAAGTAACATGCAGTTCTGAGTAACGGTCACTAGATTTGATATACGAAATTACATTTTGGGACCAGCGTGTCCCTAATAAAAAAATTGCACTGGAGAGACATGAAATGTCTGCAACCTTTGGAAGAATTAGAAAATGCTTTGGAAGAAAGCTTAACGCCTATGTATGTAAGGGGCCTATCCTGTTGCTAGAGGGCCTCTATCCTAATTAAACACACCTGAACCAGCTAATCAAGGTTTTCAGGATTACTAGAAACTTCCAGACAAGACAGGTTGCCGCTAAACAAAGCCCTCCAGGAGCAGGATTGGACACACCTGATGTACAGTATGTCTTTGACTCAGCTTATCAGTATCTGTCACAAGTATTGGAATATGTGACGAAGAGGTTATCAAAGTTAAAAGCATTCATTCCTGAGCTGTTTCATGTGTTTTAAGGCCAAATGACCCATGTGAGTGACTATGACATGAGCGCAGATGGTTTTGAGGGTAATCAGTATTTGCACACTGTGGAGATATTCTTGTAGAAAACCATTTATTCAATCTCACGAACTTCAAGTAAAGTCTGACAGCAAACTATATACACAGTATAACATTAATAATAAGAACGTGGTAACTAGGGAAAAGAAAGCACTGAGACAGAAATCTGGCATCAAAGTTTCACCCCAGTAGGAGCAGAAGAATAAATCATTCAAATGAGGAAACGTGATGCGTTGGGATTGTGGTGTATGATTGATTCTGCCAGACTTTGAGGTAACTTCACTGATCTGATTGACTGCAAAAAGAACCCGACGAGGGTTCAACAATTGGATGGACTGAGGTACAGCATAACACTTGACTTTACTGAGCGTCTCTCAAAACTCAAGATAATCTTCGAGAGTAATCCGTGACAACGAGACCGAGAGGAAAACTGATTCAATCGCACAATCATAGTCTATCCCCTGAAAGCAAGCGCCTTTTGTCTAAAAGCATGCATGCGTGAACGTGAGGGAGTGAGACAGTGTATTCATATGCTGCTTCTAGTCTGATCTCTTCTAAGAGGCTTAATCTTTCACACTCCCTCCTACGGTTACATTCATCTGAGACCACCCAGTCTTATAGACGTCCAACGTGTGTGTGTGTGGTCAGGGAAGTTTGTGTGCAGGCCACCTTGACATAGACTGATGTAGATTTTGTGCAGAAGAGTGCAGAGTGCAGTACAAAAATAGATTAAGACGTAGCCATAAATTCTCTGATCAAAGAAATCGGGAGGAAAGAGAGAGAAAGAGTGAAAGTTACAGCTCAGAATAGAGGCACCAGGTTATGAAGAACTCTTCTATAGGCCCATAAACATAACAAATGACATGTATATACATACGTGAGCGCTTTTCTCCACAACGGTAATGCAGAGAAGGCTCTGGCCGTGAAAGATTTATGGACACGAGTCTCTGGAGGTGTGTTCACTACTGAAATTCTGTTATTCGCTACGGGAGTCACTGTGTATTTTACAGGATGAGTTTAGAGGCTGCCTTTTTCAGCTTTAGGGAGTGAGCGGAGGGGATTTCACTGCTCTTGTGTGCCCCAGGAGATGTAGTCGGGACGTGTGGCGGCGCTGTATTCGTCCACGAGCTGCTGAACCACCTCGCGAGAGTTATCCAGCTCGTCAAAGTTGTCCTTGAATATGTCTTCCTTCCTGAACTGCTCAAGGAAGGCCTCCCTCTTCCTCAGCTTATCATACTGACGACAGGTACGCTCAAACAACTAGGAGTGAGGGAGAGGAGAACAAAGATTAAAGAGTCTGCTCAAATCTCTGTTTTTTTCCCCCACATATTTGACTGATGAATTTCCATGAGTTTCCAATCACATTCAATTACTGGATATGGATTTTTAAAAACATTTCATAGCATGTCTAGCTGTTGAATTGAGAATAACCAGACAAATTTTTATTTGCTATTGAATTTTCCAGGCCTGGATATCACAATTTTAAAAACTGCTTGATATTTCCTAGTTTTTCATAACTATGGAAATCCTATTCAGTGGTCTTTGGGGTTCTGAGAAAAGAACCAATTTACAATAATAATTTTCCTTTTATGGCTGATAACCGGTAAATGGCCAATATTAAAATAGTATTTTGTCAAAATAAACAAAAATTAAAACATTAAAATTAAAATCAATCACTTTGCTTTGAATTTAGGCATCACAAAATTATAATGCACAGTATGACAAATGGATATTCAGTTTGAGATTAATATCTTTAACTAAAGACTACATTTAACAGTGTTATCAAATTTGAGTGTTAGATTTTTTGAGTAAAAATCTAAATGTAAAAATAGGAGAATGGTCAAAAAAATATTTATAACAAATGGTCCAAAATTGGCTCTTATACATTACTGTTCAAAAGTTTGGGGACAAGTAATTAAAAAATAAAATAAAAAAGTAACACTTATTCAACAAGAATGCATAAAATTGATCAAATAACAGTAAAAACATGAATTTAAAAAAAGCATTTAAAAAAATGCTGCTCTTTTGAACTTTCTATTCATCAAGAATCCTAAAAAAAAAAGTATTGCAGTTTCCACCAAAATATTAAGCAGCACAATTGTTTTCAACACTAAGAATAAAAAGAACGGATTCTTAAGCAGCAAATCAGTATATTAAAATGATTTCTGAAGAATCATGTGACACTGAAGACTGGAGTAATGATGCTGAAAATTCAACCTTGCCTCAACAGGAATAAATTATTTTAAAATATTTCAAAACAGAAACAGGTATTTTCAATTTAAAAAATATTTCACAATATTACTGATTTTACTGTATTTTTTAATTCAATATTTGCAGTCTTGATGAGCATAAAAAAAAAAATATATCATTAATAAATCTTACCAACAACAATACCAACTGCTATAGATTAAATTAAAAACAAAAACCTCTAAAGATTGGCCCAGTCACCAATATAGTTCTTTTTTGAGCAGTACAGACATGGAGAAATTAGAGTCAGGTCTTACTGAAGAGATGCTGGTGTGATTAGCCATCATAAGTCCACTGACACGATGAGCTGAAGGCAGGTAAGGAGATCGGCGGGACAGTGCCACCTGAATACTAGCCGGACCCCACGGGATGAAATTAGCTAATTTCCTCTCCCTGATTCTCTGCAGGCTCTTATGGACCTGTAAAGACACGTATAAACATATAACATATAAGCATGAGGACATGCACATAGGGTAGAGTGGGGGAAAACTATGGAAAACTGTTGCTATGGACTGCATTGACAATACTGATGTAGAAGTTTTCACCAAGACGCGTACACTGGTGATGTACCTGAGAGAAAACGGATTTCACTGTAAGTGATCTAATTTTTCAGCAGTAAGAAAAAAAGTGTTTCAAAGCTTGTTGTTTTGTAGAACATCGTAATTATGTTATGAGAACAGTAAGGCCTGTAGATAGGGAGCATGTGTTATTTAAGAAAAATAAAATACTTTCAGAATCACAGAAGTTTTTTTTTTTTTTCAAATTTCTGTGGGGTAAAACGCCCCCACAGGGGGCAAGGCTTAGTTACTGTAGTTAACAACAAATCCTTTGTTTTTCCAACAATTGCTTTGTCAGACTGGGGGCAAATTTAATTTGGTAGAAATTAAATTTTTGTTAAAAATCTAGTAACATGACAACTCTGGACATATTTCATACTTGGTTTCTAATTTATGTCATTGTCACAAAAACTAGGATAACTATTTTGGACACATTTAACTTTTGCTTCACAGAAAAAAATTACACGGTCTCTAAGGGGGGCATTTTCCCTCACTCTACCCTATAACTTAAAATGAGTTGTTTATTTAATATGCTCACACCTGTGTGGGGTCAACCTCTCCCTGAATAATGTTGAGAATGGCAATGTAGCAATGATTGGTCTGACGGTCTCGGCCTGTGGACACCATGACATTCTTGGGCTGCAGGAGTCTCCTCATCACATCAAGAACTGTAGTCTTCCTCACACTTGCCACCTGAAAACATGTCAGTTTTTAAGAAAAATATTAAAGGAGTAGTTCACCCAAAAAATGAAAATTCTGTCATTATTTGCTCACCCTTATGTCGTTCCAAACCCTGTAAGACCTTCGTTCGACTTCAGAACACAAATTAAGATATTTTTGATGAAATCTGAGAGCTCTCTGACCCTCCGTAGACAGCAAGGGTACTACTAAGATCAAGGCACAGAAACATACTGTAGTAAGGACATTGATAAAATAGTCCATGTGACATCAGTGGTTCAACTGTAATTTTAAGAAGCTATGAGAATACTTTTTGTGTGCGAAGAATACAAAAATTTCAACTTTATTCAACAATTTGTCTCCTCCGCGTCACCCTAGGTTCGCCATTTTGGAGAGTATCACGATGCATGTTTACGTTCATATCAAAGCGCACGCATGCATCGTGATACTCTCCAAAATGGTTCTAGGGTGACACGGAGGAGACGAATTGTTGAATAAAGTTATTTTTGTTTTCTTCGCGCACAAAAAGTATTCTCGTAGCTTCTTAAAATTACAGTTGAACCACTGATGTCACATGGACTATTTTAACAACGTGCTTACTACAGTATGTTTCTGTGCCTTGATCGTAGCAGTACCTTTGCTGTCTATGGGAAGGTCAGAGAGCTCTCGGATTTCATCAGAAATATCTGAATTTGTGTTTCAAAGATGGTCTTACGGGTTTGGAACGACACAAGGGTGAGTAATTAATGACAGAATTTTCATTTTTGTGTGAACTACCCCTTTAAAACCAAGATAGTGGACACGAAAGAAAGAAATTAAATTAGAAATTTCACGTCGAAAAAGACAGACAGACATACAGACAGACAGACAGGCAGGCAGGCAGGCAGAATGATCAAACATCAGTTAAACAGATATACAGACGGGATGGACAGACCAGTTTGATGTAATTAAAAATGAATCATTTGTACCTATAGTCATTAACTTAGCAACATGCTAACATAAGACTACTGGAATCAATAGTGAGTTGAACAAAGGGTTGCAACCGACTTTGCATTTCTGCAAAGGATCTTAATGCAAATTCCCACGTTTGACCAACTTACAGCCTGATCGGTGGTCAGCGGTGTGTATCCAGTCATGAGGAAGTGGAGGCGGGGAGTGGGGATGAGTGATGCAATCAGACCAATCAGATCATTGTTCATATATCCAGGGTAACGGAGGGTTGTTGTGCTTGCTGACATTATAGTGGACACCTGTTAAAGAAAAGCACACTTGTCTTTTGACAATCCAAATGGATGGGGCAAAAATAGACCACCTTTATTTTCCTCTTATATTGTGTTGTTTCATTTATTTGGGTGTGCTAATGATACACTTGAAACGTGTCGTATATATAAAAGCAGCTGGTGTTTAAGAACACAATAGCCTAGACTGGTGAAACAGGTTTTCTATTTGCACTCTGATCACCCTTTACAGAAATATACACACTGTATTGTTAAAGTTCACCATTTCATATGACTGAGTCTATTAGAGGTTATGAAGACAGTGATGGATGAGTTGACGAAGTGAACTATTCACCTCGGAGCAGGGTGCTATAAGAATGGGCGTATAAGAGGAAAGCATAGATGAACCCTGCACGGGATGTCACTGGTTATTTATTACCAACTCATTAGAATGTGACACAACAGCATGTCAGGCTGCTGATTACAACTTTCGGATCAGCCAACTCCCCATGTTTCATCCTCCTGAAACTGACAGGCTGTGCTTTTTCTAATTTACAAAGATAATGCAGATATACGGCTGTGATAGAACACCCAGCTGCTTTCTAATGTTAACATTTTGTGGTTTATCTTATACATTTTCTTCACAGTCGCATATATATATATACAACGAATCATTCTCTCATTTGTCTCGCTGTCAAACAAACTCACAGCTGGCGTTAAATTTTAGGTTGGTTTTCTGACTGTATGAAGTATGTAAATGTAGATCTTATCGCAGGAGAGCTGCCAGCACCCCATTGTGATTAATAGATGAGGAGTGACTCTACTGTCTCTACATGAACCACACCAGGCCAGTCCCTCTGTTTGCTGCAGGGATGGGCTTTAAAAATGAAAAGGATGCCTCAGCTCAGGACAGATGAATAGGGGCCTGTATTTTCACACGCTTTTAAAACTCACCAGTTGGTTGACCTGAGAGAACGAGGGGTTCTGAATGTGCAGCCGGTCTGTGGCGATTCTGTTCAAAGCAGTATTGTCAAGCACCACCTGAAAGAGACATGGAGAGAGAAAGAAAAAGAAACAGATTTTTAACCACATGTCAGGACTGTGTGTTGTAGGTCTTTTCAGGTCTTAAGATCTGTACCCAATCCGAGTCGACAAATCCATTTTTAATGGAATTGACAATGCTAATTAAATCTGAATTAAGATAGCAACAGTATTTAAAATTGCACTTCAAATTAGAATATATAGAATCTTGCAGAACCAAGCAACACTCAACTGGTAGAGTAAGACGCTAACATTGGCAAGGTCATGGGTTCGATTTCCAGAAAACACAAATGGATACAAGGTTTGTCTTAAAAACACTGCAAGTCACTTTAGATAACAGTGTCTGCCAAATGAATAAATGTAAATTTAAAAAAGTGGAATCAGAATGAAAGAAATTCATTGTTGTGAGAGTTATATCAAGAATTGCCATCTTGCTTAGAGTCACAGTGTAGAACAATGTCAATATTTATTTTTACATCAGAATTTCATATCAATATTTATTTTCATTAAAGTCATCTGAAAACACTGATGAGAGTACCCTTAATGAGAGTATCACAATAGATGCGTGGATGAGAAGAATTGTTGAATAAAGTTATTTTTGTTTTCTTTGCACACAAAACACGAATACATTTATTTTTGTTTTCTTTGTGAACAAAAAGTATTCTCGTAGCTTCATGAAATTACAGTTGAACCACTGATATCACATGGACTATTTTAATGATGTCCTTACTATGTTTCTGGGCCTTAAAAATATCAGTTGTGTTGCTGTCTATGGAGTGTCAGAAAGCTCTCAGATTTCATCAAAGATATCTTAATTTGAGTTCTGAAGATGAACAAAGGTCTTGCGGGTTTGGAACGACATGAGGGTGAGGAACTAATGACAGAAGTTTCATTTTTGGGTCAACTAAGCCTTTAAAACAAACTTTGTGCCTAATTTGAATTACATATATACAATATATATTGTATATGTTCAATATTTTTGTATACAAGCCAGATAAGCAGAAGATAAGCAAAAGTCTGATGGGTTTAGAACAACATGGTGGTGAATAAATTGACAATTTTCTTTTTTCTTTTTAAGAGTTAAGAATAATGCCTCAGACTTGGCATTAAGTCTAGATCTGTATTCTCAACAAAGAAAGACAGAAAGTCATCTACCTCGATTAACCTCCTCATCTTTTGTGCTGACTCTTTGATCTGACATTATTATATGTGCCCGAGACGATAATGAAGCTAGCAGACAGCTGAAAGAAACACAATATGCATAAAACAGATCTTACCCTTTACTAATGACATTTGCTCCACTAAAGCCCAATCTATTCTGAACTGCAGCCCTCACACATAGAGATTAGCTGGAGATATGAATAATGATGTAACGCTTTAGTCTTTTACTATGGTGATCAAACCCATAAATCCCTTTAAAACTCAAATAAGGATCTACAAACACAATTACTGGCTCCTCAGAGAGTCAATAGGATGTGTTTGTTGAATAAATATCTGCTCAATCATGTGCTGATGGATATCAGTATGAAAGAAAAATAGAAAGTGTTGTTGACATATCTATAAACTTACAGTCCAGATGTAGAGATTTGACAGTACTCTGCATGGTTTATGAAATGAACCCAGGGACCAAGCTATTGTTAATAAGTGAGGAAATGGAAGGAGAGAAGTGGATAATCACATAGGACTGACCCTCTTTTCTCCATCCGCTGCTGTTTGGGGAACGAAAGCAGGAGTGGAAGAAAGAAGGTCTGTATGGGAAGGTGGATTGTGTAACTGAGGAAATGTGCAGTTAGAGTATCAGGCTGTATATGAGAGGGGCTCTGTTTCAAATCATCATTTAAGATCCACAACCCTGGAGTGTGTGTGTGTGTGTGTGTTTGTTTGTATGTACCGGTGTGTAACACCTCCTCCCGATTCTAGGCCAGCAGAGAAGGTTAACAGACAGTCTGTGTGTGTGTGTGTGTATGTGCATGTGTTCATTCACTCACCACACAGTCTGCATTCTGGGTCAGTCTCTTTAGCGTCAGAAGAGAATTATATGGCTGTACGACAACATCACTCATCTCATCTTGGTTAGGAAAGACAGAGTAGGTCTGAACCAGTTTTTTAGGATACCTAAAAAAGACAGAAGAATGGCTGAATGTTTAAGGCACAAGAACACGTGCCCAGCTGAAAGCCGCTGGTGCCCTTGAGGTTGCACACGCAATGGTATTAAACACACCCCTAAAGAGAGGTAATTACACCCAGTGATGGCTGCTGCCTGCATCTCCCTCTAATTACACTGACTGCCACCCAAACGCTTCATGACTGCAAGTCTAGACGAACAATGCAGAGGGCGTGGATCTGTGCTTCAGGAGAGGGAGTGTGGACTGCAAACATCAGTCAAAGCAGGGGGATTCAAAGTCGTTTTGAGTCCTATATCAGTGAATTGTTTTCGCACCTGTCGTTCAGTCGCTCCAGTAGGTAGGACCCGAGACCAGATCCTGTTCCCCCAGCGATAGAATGGCAAAGCACAAACCCCTAAAAAAGGACAAAAACAGAATGTTTAACATACAGAATACATGTATATTAGTACTAAGGTGCTTTAGATGCTAGCTGTGACCAGAAAGAATAATTATACTTTGGTCTCAAATACTTGAACTCCTTGACTTTATTCTTAAGCAGGCCCGGTTCTACAGGGGTGCTAAATCACCCACTAATCACTCAGCATCCTCAAAACACCAGGGTTTTGTTCACTGGTGAGTTACGCAAGTTAGCGAATTCTCTCATTATAACAAACAAAGTGTAGACATTTTGTGCATTGTGATTCATTGTGCAGTGTAGAGAGATTCATTGATTTTAGCAGAACTTAAAATCAAGTTTTTAACAAAACTTAAAATCAAAGAGATTGCAATGTTCATCACGGCACCGAATACCTTCCTGTAGTCATGTAGTCATGTTTTGCTTCTGATACATTTGGCCAGTGGCCAGTAACACGCCTAATGTATGTGAGTTCATCATTTGTGTTGTGGGTTTGCGAATAACGGCGGTAAAAATAACCACACTTCTTAGCAAATAATCAGACTAATGAAAATGGCATGTAATCTGGAATAAAGTGGTTTGCTCGTGTCATGTAAACATCTTAGTGTGATTAAGTCCATACTCCGATTGGAAATAATCACATTATTGGTGCACAAGTAAACAGTCAATAAATACTAATATTTCACAATGTTACAGTTTTTATTGTACTTTTGATCAAATAAACGCAGCCTTGGTGAGCATAAGAGACTTCTTTCAAAAACATAAAATTTTACTGTCCACCCCAAAAAGTTAATGTAAATCTAATAATTCAACTGAATTATTTGAGTGCGTAATTTCATTAAACAGGGAGTTAGGTTAAATAAATTTTAGTTTAGGGAAAAAAAAAATCCACTTTGCTGGAATATATTTTAAAGCCAAAAATAAACAATATGGTTGATTCTATCACAATCTTCCTCTCAGAACATCATAAAATATATAACATGAGTTTTTTTTGCCCCCACATTTTAAATATCTGAGGATTTTTTTGCCCCAAGCCCTGACTAATTTCTGTGATGGTCACTCATCTTTTGGCAGTTAGCATGATATGCTACATGCACAGACATGTGTATGCAGCTAACTGACTGACTGGTAACACCATGTCCAAACCACTCCCTAACCTCCAGTTACATACAAGTTATACACCAGTAATTGTGGGTAAAAAAATGAACGACACAGATTTCGCAGGGAGGGCAGAGTCTGTTGCTTTAATGGGAGGAACATCTGTATCTTGTGAATTAAAAGTGCAAAAAGGCATAAAATAGCACTTTTGTATAACCGTCTGTAGACAATCATTTATATAATATAAAGGTAGCTATATATATAGGTATATATATATATATATATATATATATATATATATATGTCAACAACCTAAAAAAGAACAGAGAGAGCACTGTAGAAACGGGTGCGGAAGAAAAAAAAAGCAATGGAAAAAAATGGAAGTACGTCAAATGGTACGTCACTTTACCATCTGGAGATCATCAGAAAGTGTTTTACTTTGTTTAAAAACTGAATCTGTTTAAAAACCCAAATATTCTCCAAAAGTCAGAGAAAATTGCATTAATGAATGACACACAACCAAAGGGTAAAAAAACAAGCCATTCATAATACACAATGCCTTTCAACATTTACTTTAAGATATTTCTTCGTCTTTTATTTCTAACTAAATCTGATGTTGTATGCTAAACTACTTCCTTCAGACAAAGAAATGTAGTCACTGAGAAACATACCTCCAGACTGTCACTGCCATCTGCCTCTCTGTCAATGATGTCAAAGATGTCCTCATGGATTTTTTCTCCCTGAAATGAACAAATATATTGCCCACATTTTAATTACAAACCAAGTTAGAGTTGTTAAATATGAACCTATATGTTTTTTCCTTTTTTTAAACAAAAATTCTGATTATTGTACAAATATTAGATGTGCTTTTTATGAGCACATCGTAATTGCGACAGGGCTTGAATTTGATTTTGGAAATTGTGTGTGTGTGTGGGAGGGGTGACTCTTGTGGCTTTTTTAAAATTTGATAGTGGGAGGTGGGGTTATGACATTTTTTTTTTTTTTTTTTTTTTTTTATAAATTACAGTTATCTCACCTAAATGTTTAATCACTGTATCTGTGTACCTGCAATCGATGCAAAGTGTCATATTTACATTGTTAGAAAGATACAGAAAATTGAAAGTGTACAACTTTCACTAAATGATGAAATGGTGTAATTTTCATTGTGCAACTGCCTACACACAGTGAAAGGGCATTTGATTTCAAACTTTTAACTGAATTTATTTTAACTAAAAATGAAACAGTCAGATAGAATTTTGTGTTGTTCATCAATATCACCTTCTGTGCTGCTTGCGAAGTTTTGACACATCGAAAAAGAACACATCTCTGACACATTATTTAAGGATGATCCGTTCATTTGACTATTAATATAGGAACTATATTAAAATTTTGCAATGGTACATCATCCCAATTGTTGAGTATAACTGGTGTCACCGAGTCTAACAGGAATTGAGGCTGTTTTAATTATCAGCCTTCACACTCTCATAGACAAAAAACTACAGAAACGCTGAATCACTTGTGCTGACTATGAAATTACAGTCTGATAGAAAGATTTCAAATAACTGATTTGATCTGTTTGGATTAATTTGCTCATTCAGCCTACATGCTAGTGAATAAATGTTGCATTATAAGTGCAGAACTTGCAGGAAACATTTTGCAAAATTATGCCCAGCCAGTGCATACAATCCCACACTGAAATTCAGGCCCTGAGAGACTACATTAAATATCTCTAATAGTCAGTATTAATATCTGTTTAAAAATTAAATTGTCACACTATGTGAACTGCAAAAAAATTATAAAACATAGTGAAAAACATAAAAGAAATAATGAAGTTGTATCACCTCAAATATAACATAGATTTAACCTAAAATAAAAGTCAGCAATTATCTAATGTCTAACATCACTCAGTGTACCTGAGAGAAGCCACTGGCCCAGTTGTTACCGGCTCCACCGCCATGCTCAGATAGGTAGATGTTCTCCGGGTTGTACAGGTTGGCATAGGGGGAGTTCAGGATGGTGTGGATGACTCGGGGCTCCAGGTCCAACAGCACAGCACGAGGGATGTAGTGCTCATCATCTGCCTGAAGAGGGCGAAACAGAGGAGAAAAAGATCAATGGAAATTACATTTCCATAAGTGCTTCGCAATATTCCTTACAAGCAAAGGACAAAAAGATGCTCAATTTCAGAAATGAGAAACAACTGAGGTCTACTTGAGATGCTAATGATCACTTGTGCAGCTTGAGACTGCAAAAAACAAGCATCAATGAGAATCTGAGAATATATCTTAGAAAGGGGAAAGGGAAGTGGTGTGTGGCCAAGTATGGTGACCCATACTCGGAATTTGTGCTCTGCATTTAACCCATCCAAGTGCATGCACACAGTAGTGAACAAACACCCAGAGCAGTGGGCAGCCAATGCTGCGGTGCCAGGGGAGCAGTTGGGGGTTCGGTGCCTTGCCCAAGGGTCTCACCTCAGTCGTGGTCTTGAGGGTGAGAGTGAACGTATGATATCAGTAGAAGACTGACTACTGCTGCTTTACATTTGTGGTTGAACGTTTTAAAGGCAAGGCTGATATATTGGCAGATAGTTGGTATGTTTTACTTATCAGCGTCGACCAATCAGTTGATATTTTTTGTCTATAAATGTCAGAAGAGGAACTTTTATTTTGACAGTACTGAGTCAAAGCAATAAAAGAAAGGTAAATGCAATAATGCCTTCTCATATCCCAGCAAATACACACCATTTAAATAAGTCTTTGAATGTCTAATAAATATTTAATTCCACAAACCACACAAAAGTTTGTGAATCTAGAAATTAGATCCTTAGACGTGTGCATTTTATAGCCTGCATAAATATGTGTGTACAAGGCCAGACTACATTTCTTGATTTGTGAAAATACTATAATAGAATTCTAGAATCAAGACTTTGATATCAAGAAGTATGAATCTATTTATTTTTCATCAAGTTCAAATAATTTTTTCACATTGATTTTCAAAAAATGTATTTCTAGTTTAATAATTAATGTGCAAAATAAATACATTTGATTCCAGCCTGTGTTATTTATTTACTATCTTCAAATTAAATGGTTTGATATATATCTGCTTTTTATCAGCCACACTGCTCTCTAAAATATTGGCATCATCATGAAAAAACAAAAACAAACAAAAAAAAAACTATACCAGTAGATCACTAATAGCCATAATACAGAGACAGTTACTAAAATACAGTGACTCACACTATCTATTCACATCAGAAGAGAGCTTTAACACTTAATGCCTCATTTCAGAAGAAATATAAGCAGTCCCTTTGAAAACATTAGGATTTCACTCCAGTGTCTGTGAAATAACTAATTTTGGCCTTTAATTAGAATAGTCTTTTGTTCCGAAAAAATGGAACTAAAAGCTGTGCCATTTATTTCAAATTAATTTTCCATCAGATTGTGAAACGGCCTCCACATAATGATTGCAGAGGGATAATGGACTTACAGCTGCAAACACTGAAACCTGGCTCCACCTGGTGGTCAATTATGTAAACTTCTAACTAACAATGAAGGATCTTAGTGAGATATTAAATTGTATTTTAAAAGTTTTTCATATTATATATATATATATATATATATATATATATATATATATAATATTTCATTACGTTATTTTATTTATTACTTAGAACCTTGCTTTAACAGTATTTGTATTGCTATTTGTTTTGTAGTATTTATTTTTCTTGACATTATCTTTTTCCGCATATAATGTTTTGGCAATATTGTATGTTAGGTTACACTTTATTTTAAGGTGTCCTTGTTACAATGTAATTATACATGTAAGTACTTAGTAATATTAATTAACTACATGTTCATACTATATGGATAGGGTTTGGCTTAGGGTTACTCGCATGTAATTATGCATGATTTATTGTTATTATAATAGTAAGTACACGTAACGTGTGACAACGACACCTTGAAATAAAGTGTTACCGTACGTTAACACAATATTGCTAGTGAAGTACTACTGGTACATTAAAATTTAAATTGAAATTGTTAAGACTGGCCACTTTGACCAAATAGCAAATTTAATACTACTGGTATGTTGCTTGCTGTCTTGATGATATGGTAGGTGTCTATATATAAACTCAGTGGTTTATATCACTGAATAAAACATCGACTTTAGAGCAGAAATCTTGATGTGCTGTGCTATGGTTGGTGACTGATTAGCTCTAAATGCTTATATGTGTGTACCTGATAGAAGAAGACATCTTTCCGGTCTGTACCCTCAGTGGCAAACTCCTCTACGATGCCCTCTGGGCTGATGCCATGCTCAGCACACAGCTGCTTCCAAAACTCAAAACCAACTGCACAGAGAAAGAATAAGCACACAAATCAGTCCATTAATGCTGGACTCTTAAGAACACTTGTAAAAAAGGCAGTAAGCTATTGTTATATGTCATTATATATTTTTGTATTTGAAGATTATTCATGTAATGGCTATGGTTTTATACCACATCTTTGATACAAATCAAATCTTGCACTCAGTGATCATTTGCCTTTAATGACCAAGTCTGACACCGTCTACTTCAGCTCACATGAGACTCACACTGTATATGAACCCCATATTTCTCAGAGTAAAAGATAAACACAATGCAAATCCTTATAGTTAAAACTGTCAAACGTGACTGTAAATAATACAAAGCGACATTTAAAATTATGTGCATACAAAAACACACTAACGTTAGACTGCCAGGAGATTCATTACAGTTTTCTCCAAATGACAGCATTACTTAATTATCATTACTGATTAGCAAACAAATATTAAGAGTAGTCAATAAGTGGAAACTAGTGAATACGTTTTTGGCGTCTTGCTGACGAAAAGCTCCTATAAACAATCAAAACCATATTGACCATATTTATTGTGTTTTTTCAAAGCTATCCAGTGTGATAGCTAACTAACGTTAGCTAGCTAGCTGTTTATGTAGAGACTATCAAACAGAACGTAATACAGCAAATGGCTCACTCTGATTCCCGCACTGTCCGAGCTGCAGGGTGATAATTTCTCGAGGCATGCTGTCCTGTTATTTCAACTGTATTACCAGTGAACCTGAGAGACGTGCAGCTGTCAGTCAACCACAATGCGTATTCCCGCTCCAACTGCAACGGCCTAACGGACGAGCATTGCGCATGCGCAGACGTCGGCCACTCGATACTTTCACAATGTGAAAGCCAGCAAACGTGAATCGATATTTGTTGAAAATGTACCGAAAGAACTCTTTATCGAAATAAGCGAAAGATAAATACACAAACAAGCAGAAAGACCAAACAAAGAGAGCATCACTGACGTAATGCATGACGTAGGACATATGCGTTTACATTAAACAACATCAAAGCTGCGCTTCAGTTGCGCAAAAAGAGGAAATTCAGGTCAGGTTTAAATTGCAGGTTATTTATTAATTGTAAAATTTAGCAAATATTTATTTATACAAATATTTATTGCAATAATTTAACATATAATGATAGTATGAAAATGGTAGTCACTGAATTACTGTTGGTAAAATGACATTGCAATGAATAATGAGTTTATCTTTTATTTTTATACAAAGGCTTTTCAAACATTTGAAGGCCAAGGACTCCCAAATATTATGATATCCTTAAGATTCTTTATAAAATGTATTTATTTGTATTATTACATTTTGTAAATATTTTTAAGAAGACCCATTTATTCTGTTTGAGAAAATAAGAAAATTATTTTTCTAATATATATAGGCCCACCATACCATATCATGCCATTGGAGCCTATCTTCATTTCTAATTTAGCTTTGTAATTTAATAGATTTTGTTCTGTTTTTGCATTTAAATGTAGTGAATATACTAGAAGTGAATTTGATTTTTAAAAAAAAAAAATATATATATATATTTTGATATACTGCAACGTTCACTGTTGGCCCTCAATCAAGTTGGATTTTTGATCCTTCATGGTGGAAAATTTGGGCACCTCTGCACTAAAGTATAATGTATAAACCTTTAAAATAAAACCCAAAATATCTTTAGCATTTTTTATATAATTATAAGCTATATTTGGGATTCTATTTCGTACTGTTTTATAAACCATACTGAAAAATCTTCATTTCCCTACTAAACCTGGATCCTATGCCAATAATCCAAATGACAGCTATTTGATTTATTAGTGCAGTTTACTCTTATGACACCCTTTTATAACAAACAAACAAACAAACAAACATGTACTTTTTGTTTATGACATTCTGAAAGTACTTAATGAATGATTGGTGGATGCATTTGAAGAGAGATTTCACTGATAGGTGTTGGTTGTTATTCACCAGCTCCGACTGTATGGAATGAAGGATATAAAGGCAGGCGTTACTATTCTGTTCAGCCAATAGTAGGGCATTCTAGTACAATAAGGTTAGAAAGAAAGGATAGTGTTGTTTTAACTAGACTAAGGTTGGGTCATTGTGCGTTGAATTTTGGGTTAGCAAGGATTGGAAAACATCCAGATGGGAGATGTAGATGTGGACTGGAAGAAACAGTGAGCCATGTAATAATGTGGACCTGTGTCATTCATCATTAGCAAGACGTTCCATGTTTTTTCAGCTGTGTTCTATTTAGATGGATGCATCCTCCGGAGAGTCAGATCTGTAGGTGCATATTCTCTGAGATGATGTTTAACGTATACTAAGTAATGCTCAACCACAAAATTAAACGTAGGCGGCCTTGGACGGGCAGAAAAAGAAACCGGCAGTAATGCACTTGCTGATTTGCTAACACATTTAGCAGCATCTCACACTATTTAAATGAAGGAAAATTATTTCTAATTTGGAAAGTAATTAAAAAAAAATGCTTTTACTGTTTTTATTTTGCCTCAATGTTTGAGGAGCTGCATGTATATACATTATATAAACAGACATCTGTTAGAGAAAAAAGAGGAGGATATTAAGAACAAAGTTTTATCCGTTTTACTGGAGGCACATGAAGTTAGAGTTGGAAAGACCAGATCTATAGCTTGTGTGTACATCTGCAGTGTGCACAAGGCATGACTCTGATAAAAATTGTATCCCCGGTCGAAAATACAGTCTGAAAAGATATGTATCCCACTATAACTTTGCAGGTAACAAGAAACTTGTCCATATTCACCACTGTTATTAGACATGATGTGAAGTATTCACAAAATAAAAAGGTTAATGAAACTATAACACATGAATTAAGTTATCGTTTTACTATTGCCATGTCCTGTTTATTATAAATTGTTCTTTATTCCCCCTCCTCTTTCCATGGTGAATTATTTTCAAAATCATTTAATAATGCATTGTATTTAAATACACAAAAAGCGACTGCAGTATACTTGTCTTATCAGGCTGGACATACAGCCTGCAAAATTTCAAGATGATGGCCTATGATCAAGTGTTTTATTTCAATTTATAATAAACGGGACATGGCAATAGTAAAACGATAACTTAATTCATGTGTTATAGTTTCATTAACCTTTTTATTTTGTGAATACTTCACATCATGTTAGAAACGACGATTGGCGATGTATAAATGCCATGAATACTACCTTCGATAAAATTGTATCGATCAGAAATACAGTCTGAAAAGACATGCTATCCATTATAACTTTTGCCAGGTAACAAAGAAATTTGTCATATTCACCACTGTTATTAGACATAGCAATGTGAAGTATTACAAAATAAAAAGGTTAATGAAACTATAACCTTTTTTTATGAATTAAAGTTATCGTTTTGACTATTGCCATGTCGTCCGCTTACCATAAAGTGTTCTTTATTCCCCCTCCTCTTTCCATGGTGAATTATTTTCAAAATCATTTAATAATGCATTGTATTTAAATACACAAAAAGCAACTGCAGTATACTTGTCTTATCGGACATACAGCCTGCAAAATTTCAAGATGATGGCCTATGATCAAGTGTTTTATTTTTTTGAATACTTCACATCATGTCTAATAACAGTGGTGAATATGGACAAGTTTCTTGTTACCTGGCAAAAGTTACAGCGGGATACATATCTTTTCAGACTGTATTTTCGACCGGGGATACAATTTTTATCCGGGGTAAGTACCTTGGCACGACACCGGCATTTTTCAAATTTACGACGGTTGTTTATGGCGATGCAAAGAATTGTGGGTTATCTGTAGCAGCCAAGGATACACCTGATGCATCCTCCGAATTCCTGTGAAAGAAGGACGCATTCGAAGGTCGCATTCGGAGTGTCCTACTTGCTTTTCTGAAATGAGACAGCCTCAATGACGTATGCACCCTTCGAATGAGACCTCCGGAGGACGCATCCTTCTAAATGAGACACAGCAATAGTTTTTTGAATGTGGAGTCACGAATGCTTGTATAAAATCTATTCTAAGATTAAAAGATTATAAGTCAGCGAAAGTCGTTATCAATTTTCTGCATATGACTGGACTTTACATCTAAGTGTTAAGTGGAGTATCCATATGACCTGAGGAGGGCAGCAAAACGCCGGTGTTGCGTTTAGTCTGCCGCAAATTCTACAAGAAGAAGAAAAAGCTCCTACAGTAATCCTGATGCCATTGGCCAGATCGAGCCCGTCCTCCACAGCTCTCACTGTTGCTCCCGCGACAAAAACAACGACTGGACATGAAAGCAGGACAGTGACAACATTAAAAATGACCCGTGCAGCCACTTAAACGTATAAATATAGCACATTCAACCCCAAAATGGGCTTTATTTCACATTTGCTCTGTATCAACGGCGGCGGCCTCTTGAACGCACGAGGTCTGCCTGTTGTTTTGCCCTGAGCGGCTTCAGGCTAAGCTAGCTAGCGATACATACATCCTGATCATTTCTAAAGCACGGGTTCTATTTTTAGCACTCTGTTATTGTAGATTTTGTTGCTGTTTTTGCTCTCACGTCTTTCCAAACACGTAAGTATGGCTCATACGGGTGGAGCGGAAGACGCCGCTGAAGGGAGCGGTTGCTCGGTTAAGCTGCGCTCCCGCCTCGGCCTCAGGAGCGGCTCCAGCGAGAGTCAAGAGCAGCTCCGCGCGGTGAAAGCGATGCTTCTGGAGCGACTGGGACCCCAAGAGCGCCTGCTCACCTATCTGCAGTCTGTGTTATTGTGGGAGAGACCCTTTCACAGCGTCTTACTGTACGCGGCCGCCAATGTCATGTTCTGGTGAGTGGATGAGCTTTATCTCCATGGATTTATCTCTGACTCGGGCTCTGTTTATAACCTAGAGCGTACAGCTGAAACGTTTACATTATTCATGAACATTTTGAGGATCTTGTGTAAGCCGTTCTTGTTTTATCTGAATGCATACGTCTCTGCATGTTCCAGACTTTTGCCCCTTTAATGTAAGATAAGAAACAGATGGCCAGGCTGGGTGCCTATATTTAGACAGGGAGTTCTGGCTGTAATGGTGCCACTGTAAACACAATGCTGTGAGCACACGCTTTGTGTTTTTGTGAATTACTTTGTGAATGACGGAACAATTGCGTTTAATCTTGTATTAGGTACCATGATTGACAGCTTTAATTAAGGCATGTTAAACAGAGATCAGTTTGCATTGGATTTCTGTGTCCTTTATATGTTGCATGTTGTCTTCCACCTCCTACTGTTAGTTATTAATGAAGACAGTCGTTAAAATGTAATAATAATGCCAACTAGTGCCTTATGTTCCCAAACCGGTTTGTTGGGCCTGGCCTTAAAGTGGTGTGATTTCTTGTTCATGCCTCAAGACTTTTCTCAGACCAGCCAAACTTGGGAAGCCATGTGCTGTTAGTACACACTTTGACATTTGTGCTTCTAAAATCAACATAAGTTCAAAGTTTACCCTATTTACTTTCTTAATGCATGTCCTGGTCTTATTATGAGTCATTTTATTTGTGCTGTTACTACAAAGAAATTTGTTTGCCTTTCTAATCTTTAATCAAAATGTAATAACATGCTCTTCCTTTGAAATGAATATTTAACAATTTGCTATGCAAATTTGCATTAAGGCTCCATTCTGATACTTAGCACCCACTTTTTGCCATTCTATTCAAATCCTTAATGGATAAAGTCCTGATAATTTTGCCTCCCTTCTTGGAAATATGTGACATTACAGAAGTAAAATTAATTGTGAACGAGAGTTCATGTTGACTACATGCTATAAAGAATGCTCAATAAGTCTAAAATGCTTTCGATCATTGGTTCCCAAACCTGTCCTGGAGGGCCCCCTGCCCTGCACATTTTGTATGGCTACGTTCACACTGTCAGTTTTTGGGATGGACAACCGCATTTTCTTTACAGGTGTGAGTCTCGAAATGTCTCGTTCACACAGCAGCTTACAGTTGTGTTTAGAATACTGTTTGTATGAACGTGCAACGGGAGTCAAGCCCGTGTTCCTTACCAGTAACCATAACAACAGTGACCGAAGTAAAATCAAAGATGGCGCCGTCCATAAAACTGAAAGTGTTATCACTGTGACACGACAAGAGCAGGGCCGTACCCACCATTGAGGTCCCCGAGTTCCGGACCTCGGTATTTTTCCAATATCAGAAGATGTAAAATAATTACCTCATATTAATTCTGCTTTGGTGCTGCAAGGATAAAAAGCCAAGATAACAGATCTTCTCATCTGAGATGCCTCAGCAGGGTTGTGCATTATATAGTGTCTGCTTTAGTAATTGTTGTTTTAACGATGTGCGATTTTACACCAGTAGAGAGTGCACGCATACATTTACATTATGTTAAATCTAGACTAGTGCACGTGCGCATTTAGAGTGCGTTCTTTCACTGCATTTAGAACGATCACAAATTCAAGACATGGGGGCAGAAAATGTATATATTTATACCACTTCAAATAGTTAATTTCACACGAAGAGTGCCGTTTTTCTCCGAAAATTACCATGATTACACATGTTTATTGAGCTGTTGTAAAAAATCAATATAACAAGAAGTTCATTAAGAGACTTACGTTTTAGACAGCATATTGCCTGTTTTTGCTCTATTTCGCCAACAAAAATAATTCCAAACACAGCCACAGCACAGTTTTGCGTCTCTGAGCAACATGATGGTGTTTTGTTCCTGAATGAATCAACTCTTTAAATGATTCGGTTCAATCGTAATGACTCACTTATTAACAATGATTTGCTGCCACCTATTGGCGGTTTTAATTTCACATTTCGACTATTTTTTCGATTTTTTTCATGTTTTAAATCACTTCAAATATTCAACGTTTTATGTTTAATATATCAAAACATTATGCATTTGTAATTACAGGTTAAATGCATTCATGTATTTACACAATGTTTATTGCAAGACATCTAAATCCCACTTCAGATGCAGATTCTGTGTTGATTTCATTTGCTTGGTAAAAGCCCAAATGTCTTATTCTAATTCACTAAAGGCAAAAATGCCCATAAAACGTAAGTCACTTTAAACTTATTGGAAAATAAAATAATAATAATAATAATAATAATAATAATAATAATAATAATAATAATAATAATAATCGTTTTAGACACATGATTTTACTGAAGGCTACCAGGATAATTACAACTGAGTTTATTAAATTCATAAACAAACTATATCTTCTCTGTTTCCAGTTTGTAGCGTGGATCATTCATTGCAACATTTAATCTGATTCTCATGTTTAAGAATCTGTTATCTTGAAAAATAATTTATGCTACTACTGCCCACTGACTTGGTTTTAAACCTATATTATTATCCAATTTATGAGCCTTAAAACATCTTAAAATGCACACATGTAGGTCAGGAAAAGCAAAATTGTCCAAGAGAGTCCAATCGAGCCTCGAGTTCATTAGTCAAATCTTCATTAACCTACGGCAGCTTTTAAATTTGGGTGGAGAGCGGAGCATTTGAATTGCGCGGACGCGCACAGAACACAAAACTGGTGGGAGCGGCTCCGGTGGAAAATTAACGGGATCTAAAAATTTCAGATAACACGCAGCTCATTTCTCCGTCACTGTAAGTTACCGAAAGCACATGAAAAAAACAAAACACATGGTAGACGCACGTTTGTGCGGCAGAGTGGCTCTCTCGCACTGAATGACGTGACAGACAACTAGTTGTCCAGTCCTGTTCCGTTCACACAGCGCATGTGTTCCGAGAATGCGGTTGTGAGTCCTGAAAATTTACGGGTGTGAGTTTGGTTACAGAATGCGGTTGTCACACCCATAAATAACCGAACTGTGTGTGAACGTAACCGTATTAAGGACTCAAATACAAGATTGACAACCGTATTCTGCTGCTGTGTGAACGTGGCCTATGTCTCACTAATCAGACACACCCAATTTAGTTCTTGGAGTCTCTTCTAACGAGCTGATGAGTGGAATCAGGTCTGTTAGATAAAGGAGACATACAAAAGATGCAGGGCAGGGGGGCCTCCAGGACAGGTTTGGGAACCACTGCTTTAGATGAAATGCTTCAGTAGGGAAAGATGTGCAGGGAAGAATTGTTCTAGGTTGGATGGCTCACTTTCTTTTTCTTTACCGTTCAGGCATGCAGTCTTCATTCACTTAGTGCAGTCAGCCTCTCCATCAGAGAAATATACTCCCTGATCTTATTATCTCCCTTTATTTGCCTCAGTGAACAGCAGAGGAAACGCTTGAGGCGATTCTGTGCTTGTAAAGACATTTATTTTTAATTTTTTAACCACAGCCCAGGCCATTCAGAAATAAAGTATCGCCATCATCCCAAACAAATTTCAACCCTCCACTTAAATTTGGTTGTAGTGGTTTTGACAGGTCATGTGGGAATGCTGTTTGATCCAGCCATCAAACAGCATTCGCTGTCTGGTTCCATGCCGAGAGATCAGTAGAATTCAGCCTGGTCTCAGTGGCGGCTCACCATTTGGTCAAATACTGCAGCATATTGCAGTAATTAGCCATGCTGTGAAACTGTCGGAAATCACAACTGCTTGTGCACTGCAGCACACGCTGTCTCTGAGATTTGCACAGGAAGACACAGGGGCCGGAAACACCTGTGTAACAATGGTTTCCTCATACATTCAGCATGATAAATGCGTGACAGATGCCATCACAAGGTTTTGGTCGGAGATTCCACAACAGAGCTGTTGATGCAGTATAAAGCGCACACTGTAATCCATGAAAAACAATGATCCAAGACACTTTACAAAATTATTAAAAGGCCTTTAATCAAAGTTATTTCATAATGAAAACATTTAAAAAGAGAGTACAAATAATGGACTACAGTCTTTCTGATCTCTTCTCAGGTTTTTTGCTCTGAGCTCTTTGAGGGTGCTCTTTCTGCTGGCATCAGGTCTGGCCCTAGCTGTTTGTGTCGACACTTGGAGGAATAAGATCTGGCCTAAGATCAGAGGTACAATTGACTTTCCTCTGTTGCTTGTCTACAGCTACTACCTCATCTTTCTTCCATCTGTTTATTATTTTAATATGAATTATATTGGCTCTTATTAAAACCTCTGCATTCCCTGTGCTGTGACCCACTCGAGTTTCATTTTCCCCCCGCCAATTCACACAGATTCTAGAGAGTTATGAAATTGACATTTCCTACTAGTGCATTTCCAGGAGGTGAACAGTATCGATCTGAATCAATATTTTGCATGTAGCGGTTACACAGTGGCTTATTAGCATTTGATCTACATTCTGGGTCTTTAATAGAACTAAAACCAGATCCTAATTTAAAAGTCAATGTTACTCTCATAAAACCTGTCAAAATATTCATATTTTTGATGGAAGTGAAAATGTAATTAAGCAAATGGTGAGGAAAAAAAACGACAACAGTCTTGTAATGTACCTGACATTGTTTATTTTTGCTCTTTTACAGTTAAAAGACAAGATGAGAGTGAGAATGAAAGGTAATGTCTATTTGTTTACTCTTTTCAGGTTTTTCCAGTGGTGTGAGACTTGTTTAATTTAACTGTTAATTCTCTCTGCCCCTCTCTGAATGGCTCTCAGCTGGGGTCTGGTGCAGCCTGGGACTTTGAGTGTGCCTGAATTATGCCACCATCTGGCTGAAGTTTGGGTTACAGGCTCTTCCTGTGCAACAGATATTGTGCAGTTCAAACGGAAAAGTCCAGGGAAGGTGAGATTACATCCAAACCAGAAACACTATTGAAATATACAATATTACAATATTAAAATTGCATAGTGATGTTATAAGGCCTATCATTTTTGTAAAGCCAGACTTGCGGAAAATAGTTTGGTCCGGTTTGCAGTTTCTGGCCAAGAGCCACCCACTTAGACAGGAAGAGACTTTCTGAGCAACACGTAAAGTGACCAACCACAAAGCATTTTGTTTTGTATTCGTGTCATGGAAGGCCTTTCATTATTATTATGGCTTTTATGACTGCATTATGACGCTGATTTATTATATTGTTGATATAATATACAAAGATAATTGTTTTCGATCTAAACATTTATCAAATTACGAAACTCCATTGTTTTGCAGTTTTGTATTCTGGTTTGTGGCCTGTTCACCTTAGTGGCCGTGGTGGGGCGCTACATCCCTGGACTGGTGTTGTCATACATGGCTTGTGAGTAGCAGAAATCCTTCAGGGCTTACTCATCCTCTCCAGTGCCTTAACAACTGCAAAATATTTACTTTCTCTTTCTCTCTCCCTCAGTGCTGGGTGTGTTGCTGTGCCCACTGGCTTTGTATTATCGGCTGTGGCAGCGTGCATGTGTGAAGCTGGAGCCGGCCCTGCAGTGGCTGGACTTCAGCGCCAAAGGATACATGATGTCAAAGCCTATAGATAACCAGTGTAAGTACACTGACTGCAGAGCTATACAGTGTGAGTCCCATAAAACTGATTTGCAGACTGATGTCATGCTGAGGACGAATTCTGCATTTTTAGAGGTGTATTTTAAGACCTTAATTGTTCTTGTATCTGAAGATGCATTTTTGGAATTTGCATTGCACTTTCAAACCAAGCAGCTTTCTGTTGGTCATCACAGCAAAGTTGTGTGAAAAAATTCAATGCGATGCAAAATCAGCATGGGGAAGTCTTTTAGAAATCTTTCAAAATGTATGATTGTGTGGATTCATATTCATGAAAAGACTGGATTTTGCCTCCGAAATTTCTTGCTTTAGCAAATGGAAGTTCCATTTTAGCTCCAACCCTTCTCCATGTATTTTAGCTCTTTTTCTACAAATCTGTGCAAAGAACTTTCCTTGATGTTTGTTGATATATATTTTGTTGACATGAAGAATCAATTCTTGGAATTGAAGCGATCCGTTATCTGTCTTTTACAGAATATTGCAGCTTTCAGAAGTTTTGGTAAACCAAACTAATGTTGACCCTTCTGTGTTTGCAGTTCTTCGTAAGCCCATCAGAAGCGGGACCTCAGATGACGCTAGTGACAGCGAAGAAGAATTAGCTGCATTCTGCCCAATGGTGAGCCCAGAAACAGGGTTATTTATAACACAGAGATTTAGAGCAGCTGCATGGTCATGAGGTTAGGGGATCTGTAGGGGTTCATGATAGTAAAAAACAAATTGAAAGATCATTGGAGTTTTTTTTTTCTAATACACACACACACTTCTCTAAATATTCTGCACCTGTAGTTTGATGAAGCAGCAGTTGCTAAGGAACTGGCACTGACTGACTCCGAGCACTCGGATGCTGAGGTGTCGTACATGGATAATGGCACCTTTAACCTCTCCAGGGGTCAAACACCTCTCACAGAGGGCTCAGAGGGTAAGACACCTTGACATCTTCTGCTCTTAAACTCTCTTTTCAGTCTTTGTATGTGTAGGAAACTTTTTCCTCGTCGAAGCAGAGACCAGGAGACGTTGGGATATCTTTCAAGCAGAAGTTACTCTTTATTGAGAACTCGCTGTGCGTCGCTGCAGTCATCCAAGTCTGACTATAGCTCAGCACAGTAGAGTTTATACCTTTCAAGGGGGAGGGATACATAGAGGTGGAGACAATCTAAACAAAGCATGCAAATGCAGTACAGGAATCAGCCCATTACCAGAATTTCCCCAGCCCTGACCTCATCAGCATAACAGTGTCATTCAAATGCATAGGTGCTAATCCAATCAGCCTGACAGTGTAGCCCATACCTTTACATTATCATAGAGACAAAGGCACAGCTGTGCCTTGAGCTTAGCATTCACCTTTAACTTGGGACCCTGCCCAATGGTCAGGAAGTGCATAAAGACAAAAGGTTAATGTCTCAGACACCTGGGCTGCCTGACTTGATCTTCTTAGAATGTCATCATCTTTACCTCAAAATGTAAAACACAATGTACATGACTTTTTCAGTTTATATACTATTACATTGGAACCTAGATTTAACAGTTTATAAATTTGTAATCCTCAGATGTTGCTCAGATGAAGCTGGATAAATTTGTAATCCAACATATGTCAATGATGAGTGTCTACAATAAAGAAAAAGAAGAAAAAAAAAATCTGGTTTAAAACATTAAATTCTAAGAAATGTGATTTTTGTGTTCATGTTGGTTTCATATGGTATTGAAAAACAAGATTTTAGCGAGAATATTCAGTTTAATGGCTCATGAGGTGCAACATCAAGTAAAAAGTAATAAAATATTTTCCTTACTCATAGAATACATGTGAGTGTACACATCCAATCAAAATCATTATTTTAAAAAAAAGTAAATATATTTTTCAAGGTTAAAAGTTGTTTGTGTATCAGTAAGTTGAAAAAATTGAAATAACCAAAAAAAGATATCAAATTCTATTCAGAAATCAAATTATTGTATTGCATGAATTCTGTTTTTGATACAATAATGTTGAAAAGTTTGAGGTCAGTAAGATTTTTATTTTTTGTTTAAAGAAGAAATTAATACTTTTATTTAGCAAGGATGCTTTAAATTGATCAAAAGTCACAGTGAAGATGTTTAAAATGTTGCAAAAGATTTCTATTTCATATAATGCTGTTCTTTTGAACTTTCTATTCAGAAAAGAATACTGAAACGAAAATTTTAAGCAGCACAGCCATTTTCAACATTGACAGTAATAAGAAATGTTTCAGCGTATTAAATTATTTTGAAGGATCATGTGACCCTGAAGGCTGGAGTACTGGATAAATGGATAAAAATTGATACTGAAAATTCAGCTTTGCCAGCATAGGAATAAATTACATTTTAACATATATTCAAATTCAGAGTTATTTTAAATTGTAATAATATTTCACGAAATTACTGTTTTTACTGATTTTTTTTTTAAATCAAATAATCAATTATTAATCATTAATTTATAATTAATAAATAGGACAAAAATGCGTGTCATGTCAATGAACCATTCTTCATTTTTTTTCATCCTATAATATCTTAATCTTTATTTATTCACTTAATAGATCTAGACAGACACAGTGATCCAGAGGAATCATTTGCCTGTGGGCTTCCAGACTTCCCCTCCATCAACCCAGATGCCACCTTAATGGAGGACGATGATGATGCCAGCATTGGGCTGCCCAGTCTCAATTCAGCCGCGCTCTCTGGCCCTCGCGGCTCTGCCTCCGCCCTGCTGGACCTGGACACCCAGATGGACTCTGATCAGGAAGACCTCGACCCCGAGATCTCTCTCGGCTTCCTGAATACTACCTCTGACCTCACTAGTAACCTGGCAGGGGTCATCGCCAGCAACATGATCCAGGCAGCCATCGCAGGAGCCATGCAGCCCCGCCCACCGCAAGGCCCTCGGAGAGAGAGCGGCCCACGGGCAGGAGCTGCTCTCAGGGGATACAGGAAACAGTCGAGCTCAGAGCTAGACACAGACCTGGACTTTGATGGTGAGGACTTTGAGATGTTGGATCAGTCCGAGCTGAACCAGTTGGATCCGTTTGGAGGGGGGCAGGGGGGCCAAAACAGAACCCAGGGATCCAGTTTCCTGTCCAACTTGCTGGGGAAGCCACAGTGAGCCCATCTTACAGATACTCCCTCCGTCTGTTTGCTCCTCGTGTCCCTTGCACCTTGATCCGAGTAGAAGTTTGCAGTGTTGGTTTGATTGTCTACTGAGATGCTTTCGATTTACCTGAGTGAGTGCGACAGAGAGAGAGTGTGTGTTTGTTTTGCACTGTTAATGTAATATTAGATTCACTTGCCAGGTTTCCTCCACTGGCTGCAGTTGATATCACTGTGAAATAATCTTGTTTGTAGTCTGAATCTTCTCTGTTTATGCTCTGTGAGCTTCCGTGTCCTCTCTCATTCGTGTGAGTGTGTGAAAGACTCCGTTTTACTTTGTAGGCTAAGCAATAGGACAACAATCATAGAAACATTTAAAATCTAAAATCTCTAACTTTTTTTAGAAAGCAGCAAGACAAACACCAGACCTTTTAACTACATCCAAGTCTTATAGATCTTTCACATCAATCGCTGTATTGTTTGTGTCTTCAATAATAACACATGGGACCAAATCAGACATTCCGCCATCAATGCTAAAGACCCTTATTGTATACAGATATGAAGTCGCCTGTAAGAAAGACTGTGAAATCTACAGTCAAGATATTGCTGAGCCGAGGAATCTTATGAAGTAGCAGTGACGTATTAAGGCCGAGGCCTTATCTCATGTTGTTAAAGTGGTAGTTTACCCAAAAATCTAAATTCTGCCATTGTTTACTTGTCCTCATGCCATTTCTAAACCTGTATGACATTCATTCTTCTATAGAACATACAAATTCCACAGAAGAAAGTAAGTCTTAAGGGTTTGGAACAACATAAGGGGTGAATAAATGATGACACTTTCTTTTTTGGGTGTACTATCACTTTAAGACTTTAGGATATGAGCTTTTCTTAAGGTCACTAAGTGATAAACAGCAGACAGGTTATCTTATTTTGCTATATGCGGTGAATTCAGGTAAATTCGGATGCTTTTTGTCATTGAAATGAGTGAGGAAAATGTCCCTGTTAACCTGAATTCATCCTGTTTGTACCATGTATTTTTTTTATATGGTAACTGCACATAATTTTTCATCATGTCTATTTGATGGCAGTGAATTAATTATATATCATTGCCCAGCAATTTTAGCCTCGACAAGCTTTTAAAAAATTAGCAGTTTTTTGGGGGTTCAGTTTAACAGAAGATGTTTTTTCCACAATGATATTTACATTTAAGTTCATATGGGCTGGATTTTTTTTTTCTGCGTTACTTGAAAACCACATGTTAATAAATGACAGTTGCTCTTTACAAAATTTTTAAAGATCTCTGTTGTAAAAATAGGGAAAATTACAGTCTATTGTCTTTCTCTTCTGTTCGTCAGTCAATTTGAAAAAATAAAAATCAAACAATACCAACTTGTTTAACAGCTCAGCAATGCTGTTCATGTGGATAATACGGCAGTACATTCATTTTGTTTGTAATGACTCTACCTCAAACAAGACATTCGGCTGTAACTGCCACCTGTTCGTACGCAGCCTCCTCTCTCCAAACACACCTTTAACCGTTCTGACTTTATGCAGGAACATTTATACAGGTAGCAGCAGGAAAACTAGATCTCTGCATCCTCTCCTCTCATTTGGTCTGGTCTGTTATGAGGTTTAGAGCAAACACTTACAGTACTAAAGCACAAAGGATTTGAGAAAACACCTTTCTTGTGGTATGATGAAGCTGGTGGAATTAAATTTGAATTGAGTTTGCTGTTTTATTTGCTGTTTCTTTAGTAGATGCTGACCCTTTTGTTTCACTTTGCACTTTTCCAAAGTGAACGATTTCTGTTTCTGACCCAATGCTGATGAGACCCATCATTGCTGGCTTCAAGCGAAGTGAAGTGTTTTCTATTTTCCAAGCATACAATTATTATTATTTTTTTCCATTTTAATTTAAAGTAATGGAGCGTTGAAGAATTATAAGGAGGTAGCATATCTTTCTCATGTGTATTCACAGTCTGTCACTTCCTGCTATTCCAGTTTGTTTATTACATTTTTAAACCCAAGTCTTACTATATCCAGCCAACTTGAGTTAGGTTAGAAGAGCAGTACTGTTTATTGGAGTGTTTCATATTTTGCCACTTTGCTGTGATTTTACTGAACATCTTTTTCTTTTGTTTTTGCTTGGTTGTGAGCCCTAGAATCTTGAATTGCTGATGATATTTTTTTGGATTGCTGTGTTAAAAAAGGTTTGATTTATTATTATTATTTTAGGTAATTCATGTGTTATACATGACATTGCATAGTGGGTTTATAGATTGTAAAGCCTTTTATTTTCCCCCTTTTTACTTTGATGTTTATAGTTAATACTATATAAATAAATACATATATAAAATATATATATGGACACACTTTTTTTTTAATTAATAATGATTGATTTGGTTTGATAAATTACCTATATTTCTTTTGGGAAAAAAAGCATGCCTTTTATTATTATAAGTAAGTGTGTCAGTGTGATTACTATTCAGTGCAAAAATTCTCTGGCCATAATACCCATTCACCTTCTTGTGGTCAATTTCGACAAAAGTCACCAGCAATTCAAATAGGACAATGAAGTGGTGGTTTATATATTGAAAAAGAAAATTATGCCCAGTGTCATCTATTGATGTTGTATTGATGTTACTGATTTAAACATAATTCAGTTAGCAGTCTGCAATTTGTTGAGGCAAATGCAAAATACAGAATCACTCATCTTTTCTTTCTTTGTGTGAGCATTTTACAGGAGTCTTTCTAGCTGGATTCTGCAATGTCAGTGAATTTTATTTCTGTACAGAAGCATTTCTCTCCTCCATTCTCTGTAATTGGTTTTTGATAACTTTTGATGTGCAAGACAATAAAGAGATGAATGAATATATTCTTTAAGTAAAAAGTGTGATCTTTTTTTATTCATAATTGAATACATTTAATTTTGTTTTGTGGCCTATTTACCAAATAAAATTCTAGTTTGTAGTTTAATTTGCTTGTAATCACAGAAATACATTTCAGGAAGTTTTGAATCAAACAACTTTTTACACCTTTTTAATGATTTTGCCAAGTTGTTTTAATTCATTTAAAAATATTAAAAACGGCAAGGATAATTTAAAAAAGCCTAAATGTTTACCAATATAGTAATATACTATTTTTAAACAAATTTGTGTTGTCTAAAAAGCAACTAAAAATAGATAAAGATGTAGAAGAATTACATTACAAAGGGCATTTTTAATTGTGAAATTTAACCTTCTAAAAGTATAAGTAGCTATGTGTACAGTATACATTATAATGACAGTGTTTTAGATGTTTGTTTTCTTAAATAAGCTTAAATTTGATTTTATTTAAAACATTTTCCCCCGGTTTCACAGACAAGGCTTAAGCCTAATCCTAGACTAAAATGTAAGTCTGAGCTGTTTCAACTGAAAGAAACTTGCACTGACTGATCTTAAAATATATCAGTGCCTTTGTTTTGTCTCAAGATGCACACCAATAATGTTTTTTTTCTAAGTACATTAATAAAAATTACTTAAATGTCCTAATTGAACTATGGCCTAATCCTGGTTTAGTCTAAGCCCTGTCTGTGAAACCGGGCCATATAGTTTAAAAATTCACATTCGTAACCAGAAAACCCACACATATCAACGGCGTCGGCGTGCGAAAGCTGTCTGAGGTAAACAAAAGAAGAGTGCAGATCTCTGACAGATCTAGACCGAATGAACAATGAGCAAAAAAGACGGTGCAGGTACTCGATACTTCTTTTACTTACACTAGTGAACACTGTATGCCTTTATTTGGCAGCGATTTAGTGAATGATATAGCACAACGCAACATTATAATAACCAGCTAACGTTATACTACAACAGATTTCCAACTTTGTCTCCCACGCAGATGTTGCACAGATCCTCGCTTACTTGAATGAGAAAAACAGACCCTTTAGTGCTCAGGACGTATTTACAAACCTACAGAAGCAGTGTGGTCTGGGTAAAACGGTAAAAGAGCAACATTACATTTCAGATTTAACACTCTTGACCAGTTCTGCTTTGATGGCATCTGTCCAGTCGTCGGAATTGTGTGATATTTCAAGAGCACTTTGTGGTGTTCACCGTTTGTCAAATGTGACTATAGTTTGTGTACAGAGTGTATTATGTCAAATGATTATTTTTTTTTTATGTTAAACGCCTTTATTTTCTCAGGCCGTGGTCAAAGCAATGGAGCAGCTGGCCCAGGAGAGAAAGATTCAAGAGAAGATCTATTTTGCAGATCAGGTTGGTCTGATTCCTCATATAATAGGATGGAGACAGTTTGCTATTAATATTAAAAGTACTGGTGTTGGTTAATCAGCCTGACAGATGTCCTTTCTAATCCTTCAGTCTCAGTTTGCGGATGTGAGTGATGCTGAACTTAAGAAGATGGATGCTCGCTTTGCTGAACTCATTGCTGAAGTACAGACCATCTCACATAGCTGCAGGCAGCTGGATACAGGCGTGCACTCAACATGCGCTGCTGGGAAAAGATTTGTTGTTTGATGTTGTTTTTGCACAGGCTGTTTGTATTTGATAAAAAGTTTTGCCCCCAGAAATGAAGGAGTTGAACAGCTCATTAACCACAGCAGAGATGAAGGCACAGATCCAGGAGCTGCAGGCAGTGCTCTGGGTACACAGGGAGGCTGGATAAAATCAAGTTAGCTACAAACCATGTGACTCCTGAGGAGAGGCAGAAGGTTAGAAATCACTGTGTTCTTTAAAATCTTGTGATCTTTTGGCCTTGGCACCATATTTGTCAAATTCAAAGTGCAGGATCTATTTTGGGATCAACAGTAAGGATTTTGTCTGCATGCTGGGTCAAAGTAGTGGTTCATATTTTTACTTTCTGCCAGCATTTTTACCTCAGACCCACCAAAAGTGATTTTATTTTTTGGCAATACATGTCAGGAAATACGTATTTATAATTTATTTTAGAAAAATATTTTACTGACCCCAAACCTTTGAAAAAATGTATCACTAAAATATTGAGAAGCACAACTATTTTTTAACATTGATAATAAGAAATGTTTCTTGAGCAGCAAATCAGCATATTAGAATGGTTTCTGAAGGATCATGTGACTCTGAAGACTGTAATGATGCTGAAAATTCAGCTTTGCCATAACAAGAATAAATTATATTTTAAAATATATTCAAATAGAAAAGTTATTTTATATTGTAACAACATTTTACTGCATTTTTCATCAATCATTTGATCTGTAGTGTGTGTGTGTGTGTGTGTGTGTGTGTGTGTGTGTGTATACACACACACACACAGACACAGTGGTGACAGCATCTTGGAGACGTTGCCACAGTTCTTCTGGATTTAGTCTGTCTCAGTTTGTTGTTTCTTCATGTCATTCCAGACAGACTGGATGATGATGAGATCAGATCTCTGTGTGGAGCACTGGCTGTTGTCAGACTCCTTGTGCAAACAAAAATCTTACTGGATTATTACACTTAACGGCAAAATGAATGTTTGGAAATGTAAATTGATATTTCCTATTGACACACTACAGCAAAAGATATAGAAATAACTGACTTAAAACCATTTTTGGTGAAAATACTAGTGTTCTAATAATTTTGGCCACAGCTGTGTATGTGTGTGTATATATATATATATATATATACACACACATATATATATAACTGGTAAACGTTAACACTTAAATAACATAAATAACATATATATATATATATATATATGTTATTTAAGTGTTAACGTTTACCAGCTCTGTGTATGATTAATGAACACAAAATGTAGAGTTGAGTAAGTGCAAATGACAGTCCATCCATGGACCTGAATCTTTCCCACACTGGCCCTGGGCCATTCTTATTGTTGAGCCTTGCACATTAAATTGCTTTTTGTAAGCAATGCAGAAAGACTATTTTAAAGCCTTCTAGCATCCCTGGAATATGTCTGATTCATTAGATGAAGTTTATACAGATAATGTGGCTGTCCTGGGGCAGTCAACAGTATATTATGCTTGTTTATGTTGCTGACAAATGTATTTCTTGCCCCTCAGGTTTACAAGGAGAGAGAGACTTATGTGAAGGAGTGGAGGAAGAGGAAGAGACTGGTAATGATCCATAAAAACATTTATTCACAACTTCAGATTCTGCCCAGGAGACAAAATGTCAGCTAGTTTTTAATGATACAGCCACAAGGCGTGCCTTTATCAAAATGCATTCATTTCAGATTTGTCTTTGTGTCCTCAACACCATGGTTTATTTATGTATGAATGAATGGAAGCTGCTCTTGCACATTATGGTCTTTACTATCACTGCCAATGGTCAACTGACCTATACAATGATATCTGTGATAGTGCTACATGACTTACACTATACAGATAATTAGATATATATTAAGTCTTATGTACCGTAACATGAAACTCCAAGGCTTTTAAGTAATTTAAGTCTCTTTACCTGCCAGGTTACCAATATGGTTGGAGCTATTTTGGAGGGGTACCCAAAGAGCAAGAAACAGTTTCTGGTGAGTCATTCCCTTAAAATGTGTTCCACAACTTTTTTTGACAGCCAAACCCCTTAGAAGTAACATATTTACATGAAGTACCCCCTGAGATTTGACGTTAATATTTAAATTGCAACAAGTTTGCTTGTTTGCAATTCTCTAATGTCAATTAATGGTCATATGACACGCAAGTAAATAGATAAAATAGTGAAACTTTAATCACAAAAATGAAGAAATATATTACTGTTGTAAAAAAGATTCAGTTGAATTCATCACTTTTTAACCTTCAAACCCTAATGGGTTTATTTGCCTTAATACTATTGAAATGCTGTAAACTGTAAACTCCTGGCCTCATAAATCGAACCTAGCTCAAGTGGCGTACCCAAATGCACATTAAAGTCACTGCACATGCTGAGATGGAGTCGTCTTATATTGGATATTATTAAATATTAGCTTTTCATCAACAAACCCCCTGCAGTTCCCTCATAAACCCCTAGGGGTTCACAGCCACCATTTTGGTAAACCCTGCCTTACTAGCAAATTAAAAACTTTTTTTTTTTACTGTCAATGTTGCCTACCAGAGTCTTTCCTCTACATCTCATCTTTGTGTTTGAAATCAGGAGGAGGCTGGGATTGAAACAGATGAGGACCATGGGCGTCGCTAGGCCATTTTTAGGGGGGCTATAGCCCCCCCAAAATGACTACTCAGCCCCCTAAAATTTTGCAATTAGCTCCATAAACTGTACACGATTTCGTGATCGCCTCAGTCCCATTTAAATTTAATATGAAAGCGGCGGTACACTTCGATTGACTTTCAGTGCTCCGTCTTTCAGTGCGTTCTTTTTCAATCATCAGACCGCGGCGGCGCAGAGCGAGAAACAGAGGACCAGGTGTGTGTTTATCGATAGATTGTTATAATATCTGCATCAGTGCTGTTCTTTGTCATAAATACAGTTTACAAAATATCACGGGGAGCAATCGGTTCCACATCTAACGTTACTGTAGCCTAAGTTTTCGCTGCTGTTCACTCCTCATCACACCACTGGTTTCCTCCAGTGAAAATGAAGCACATATGAACGCATATACTTTATAAAACGATCATGTTGCCATTTTCATTTGAATGTGTATATATATATATATATATATATATATATATATATATACACACACACCCTCACTGGGGGCTGAGCCCCCCTAAAATCACCCTAGAATCACCCCTGATGAGGACCATAAAGTGACAATGCCCAACATCTGTTGGAGGACTCCCTGATTAAATTCAGATGCCCCAACACCGTTGCTGGGACACCAGACCTTTGGAAAGGTTGGAAAGTAATGTAGAGGATTCTGAGACACCGAAAGAACTGTTTTGTTAAAAACCAATCCTATTTATAAAAGTTCTGTTGAGAAAGAAGGAACAAACAAACTGTAAATAAGTTTGAACACTGTTTATTTTTCAATTAAAAAAATTATACTGAATTATACAAAAATATTTCAATCAGATTCTTCCGTTGAAGTCAGAAATGCAGAAGCACAGAGTCTAGTATAGTAGTTCATCACGACGTAGCCTCGTTTCTGTGAGCTGGCATTTCGCTCCACTATATGGCTTAGCTTGTAAAGACGTCCCTTATTCCAGCACAGGTCCAACAGTTGATTGTACAATCATCTGTTATTTATAAAAAAGATCTCAATACCTAAAAATCTGTGTCCTGAGTAGACTTCGAATCTAATTTTCATTACGCCTTAATTAACATTCATTAAAAATATAAATAGAATTGGGGGGGTCACACCATGTGAAGCTGCTGCTATGCACAGATGCGACTGTGTCTTCATTGATAGCTTATGCAACACAAAACACACTGATCACAAGACCTTAAACCATTAACATAAATGTCAAATAAAACATGATTGCGCTACACACAGCTGAACAAAAATTGACATAAGGTTTATCTTCCATTATTTGTGCGTAGACACTGCAATCTTTGGTCACAGCATCCCAAGGACAGTGGCTTAAAAGAGGAACTAAGATGGCTCAGCATTGCCTGACTTTAATTATATTAAAGCATGCGAGGACAGCTGTTGTTGGACGTAAAAACCAACTGACAGTGATACATCACAGTGTAACTAGACCTCTCGGCTCCCCTTTCCAGCACTGGGCTGTTCGCAATGAGAAAATGTAGTTGTGCTTTGGAAAATGACTTGAACATGAGGTAACGATGATAACTGAATGCAACACACCAAGCTTAATCATTCAAAGGCAGGTGTCTGGTTTACAATGCAGCAAATTGAGACATATCTCACACCTCAGTATATGGGGTGTGAAGTTGTCTGATAGCTGGGTATTCCTCATTTGTGGTTGTCAGGATGCTATTTTGTCTTAGCATCACAACCGCAAACTTTTGAAAATATGAATACTGATGAACCTCTTATGGTTTTAGACAAAAGGAAATGATTAAACTTTAGGACTGAGATGTGTTCGACAACAACTAAACACATTCTTTAATTTCTAAACCAGCTGAATAATATGCAATCACAAACATCTTAGAAAAGATTATTACTTTCCAAATGATTAGAATTAAAATGACATATCTGACTAAATTATTGCATTTCCACATTTGTTGATTGGAATCACTGCCATAAACACTTCACAATATCATTCAATACTTGAGGAAACGCTACTTCATGTCTTTAGAGTTCTTGAACACACCCCAGTCCATTAGTGTGCTGATACCCTGCTGCATAGTGTGTTTGTGTGAAAGAGAGACTGTTCTTGAATGAGATATTAGCCTGAGAGAGAGACAGACAGACATACAGATCGACAGCTTCAGTACAGCTGACCATTCACTTGCTGCAGCACGGTCACCACAAACTCCCTCAGCGTCTGTCAACAATACAGAAAAACATGGTCAGTCTAGGAGTTTCCAGTGTTTTTCTAAGCCTTTTTGGGTGATTGACTTAACTGAAGCTTGTTGTCGTTTGGGTAGTGATCAGGTTGTCTACACTGGTTTGATTAGAGCATTATTAATGTTTTTATGGCACGTTTTGTGTTTAATGCATTTCCATGTTGTTTTGTCTGGTTGGTATGGGTACATGCTTTATGTTTGTGGCGAGGGGCATTTACACTTGATCATTTCATGCATTTTTCCTGTTAAGAAAAATAGCAATCAGCTATGTGATTTAAAAGAGTGTGTAAATGTCCTCTAAGACAGTGTTTCTCAACCAGTGGACTTAGCAAACTTCAAACTTGCAAAATGACTTACTAATAATTTAAAATGAGACTGAACAAGCTTTAAAATGAGCTACAAGAAAACAAGAACAAAAAACCTCTACAACTGTTGTTTTCTTTGAAAAGCCAGGGTTCCCCTTGGTTTGGAAAAACCTAGATAGCCTAATTTTAAGTGTGATTCCTAGACTTGGAAAAGTTAAGTAATTAAATATGTAAAGAAATGTTTAATGAGTATACATTTTTATCTAGTTTTTGAACTCTAAGGCCTGGGGCCTGTACCATGAAGCCGGATTAGCTGGCTAGCCAGGTAAGTTTCAGTTTAGTTTGCACCAATCCTGGGTTTTAGGTACCATGAAAGTGGCTTGGCTTTTAGCTGTGTTCATTGCCATAGTAACTTACACTCCAGGGCTAACCTGCTCCGGGGCAGTTTTGTTCTGAGTTAGAGATCTCAAACTGAAATTGGACCAATCAGATGTGAGCAAAGTGACACATTTGACACAAAAAAAGTCACTCCCCCAGTTTCTCTTCCTACAAATTAAAGGTCACTATGAAGTACCTTAAAAAAAACACAACAAAATTGTCTGGCTTTAATGATAATTACAATTTACATATGATTTATATAATTATAATATGATTTATATTATTATTACTCCATTACACACAAGCACTTTTAGTTTAACAATTATTATAAAGCATTTATTTTAAATGAATATTAATATATACAGATCATATGTAATATAAATAAGTGGTAGAATCAATAGATAACGCTTTAAAAATGGCTACATGTGACCTTACATGTTTGAGTCTCTATCACTATATATTGTCCACTATATAAACTAACTTCACAAGTTTCACTTGTGACTGCACTGATAGAGCAAGATAATTTCCTTTATTTGTCCTCTTTCATGGACAAGTACTTCAGTGGAAATACGTTTAAATTCATCATATTCTTTAAACTCTTAACCTTTAACAAAAGACTTTTGAATCTCACTGGCTCTCTCACGAGACGTGAATCACACTTGCTCTGTGTTGTGATTGGCTGTTCACCGCTGATGTCACACATTCATGTGCACGCGCTCCCTTAACTCAGGATCAAGTCTGAGTTGACAGAGAAAGTTGATGATCAGCTTCATGGTACCAACAAAGCCAGACTGGAGTGGTTTGGTTTTGTCAACTCAAAACTTATCCTATAACTCTGAATTTGTTTATCTACCATCATGGTACAGGCCCCAGGTTTCACAGACAGGGTTTAGTTTAAGCCGGGGATAGGCAATATTTCAATTAGGACATTTAAGTAGTTTTTGTAAATGTGCCTTAGAAAAAAAACAATACTGGTGTGCATCTTGAGACAAAACAAAGGCACTGACATTTTAAGATCAGTTAGTGCAAGTTTCTTTCAGTTGAAACAGCTCAGACTTACATTTTAGTCTGGGATTAGGTTTAAGCCTTGTTTGTGAAACCAGGGGTAAAATATTTAATCAGGTAGAAACTATAAAGTAAAAACTATTTTTAAAAATCCTTATCCAGTAAATCACAAACTGGAAAACTCATGGGGCCTTAAAATATTGTTGTGGGCCTTTAAGTCAAAAAAGCTGAGAACTGCAACTCTAAGACACATTGTTGTGCATGTCATAATTCAGCTATAAACAGACCATAAACGAATAGTTCACCTAAAAATGAAAATTGTGTCATCATTTACTCATCTTCATGTCCCTCCAAACCTTTCTTTCTTATGTTGAACACAAAAGAAGATATTTTGAAGAACCAAACAGTTGTTGGTCCCCATTGACTTCCATAGTAGGGAAAGACATACTATGGAAGCCAATGGGGACCATCAACTGTTTGGTTCTTCAAAATATCTTCTTTTGTGTTCAACATAAGAAAGCATTGGTAGCATTTTTCATACTCTCTTTTTCATGTTCAACCTAAGAAAGAAACTCATACAGGTTTGGAACAACATGAAGGTGAGTAAATGATTACAATTTTCATTTTTGGGTGAGCTATCCTTTAAATGTGTGAGCATGTGTGTATGTGTGCTACCTGGGGCTTGCAGTGTTCCTCGATCCAGCTAAAGACACAGGCAGAGAGCTCCTGAAAGCTGTTGACTGACACTGAAGCACTGAAGGACTGGAACAGAGAGTCCATGATGCTCTGAAACACACTGAACTTCACCTGATCTGAAACCTGCTCGCTGCCCTGTTGGGGGTTATTCTGATGGGCCTTCACAATATGCTCATAGTTCCTGAAACAAACCATTAGAGACACATCTGAGACTTTTCTTCCTCCCTCCCTCAGAGGTCTTAAAGAGTGTTATCTTTCTTGGCAGAAGAGTGACAGTGTCAGATAAAGCCAAAAACAACCCTGCAGGAGAATAAGTGGAACTACATTTGTCTGCTTAAGCAGATAAAAATGTCTCTTGGCCCCCCTGTAAATAACCAGCCACTCACGTTTTCATAATTTTCAGTGCCATCACCTCCTTCCTAAGTGTGGAAACATCCTCTTCCTGCTTCTTCTTTTCTTTGTGGAGAAACTGAATGTAGTCGATTGCTGCACACACACACAAGCTGCTGAGCTTTTCCATTCTAGAGTGAAAGACATGTGACAAGGAAATATAAATAGATAATGAAGGTTCTCACTCTTCTGCAGGACTGTAGCTTTACTCATCTTCTGTGTGGCCACGGCAAAGTCAGACTGCTGCTGGCATGTAGGCACAATAGACTGCAGGTCATCATAGCCTTTCTGTGGGACAGAGATCCGCACATACACATTTGAGTGACAGAAGTAGAACGCTAGAAGCACAGCACTGTGTTCTTTTACACGCAATCCGCTCACGATCCAGTGTTTTCAGGATCTCAAAGCGGCTCTGTTCATGTTAAATTCTGCTCCACATGAATGCATCTCTTTGGGTTACTTGAAAAGCGCTCACAAACCAGCTGTTGTCAACAAAAGAGAAGATTTAAATGGTCCCTGCGTATTATTATTAGAGATGTTCCGATACCCTTTTTCCCTTCCCGATACCGATTCCGATACCTAGGCTCAGGGTATCGGCCGATACCGAGTACTGATCCGATACCTGGGTGTGTGTCTGGTTAAACAGCTGTATGTACTACTAGCCCTGTATGAATTGATACAATTATCTTATTGTGTGCTTCATACATATATACACATGGTGAAGCACATCTATCTATCTATCTCTCTCTCTATCTATAGATAGATAGATAATCTGGCGAGTAAACAAAAAATATAATATATAATGTTTGGAAAATGGCACATCTTTTTAAATATCTAAAAATAACTTAACATCAATCAGTCAAGCATTATAAATATATTATGATAATCAAGTATTATTTAATGATAGAACTTTAGTAATTAGAAGTAAAACTTGGTAACCATGTATGAATGCATATTAGTCATTTTAACTGAACTTAGGACTGGTGGTGGTGCTTTTTTGGTCATTCAGTGTTTCTGTAAAAAATGGGAAAAAACTATCAATAATACTGATAAGATAATAATCATACTATGAATTCTACTAAGAACAATATAAAACGCACTAAGGATTAACGAGCTGCTGGATTCATGAATATTAATCACGTTGTCTGCATTGGCTCGAACTGATTTGCTGAAATCAAAACAGGGATGATAATAGGTGAGCGCCAGCCAATGAGATTGTCGTTTGCGCATTAGCTCCGCCTACTACCGGAGAACCCGGCAGTTCTTAAAAGCTGAAGAATTCCAAAGGAACTCCGTTATTTTGACAGGAAAATACAACAAAGAATATCGTTTACATACCATGCAGAATTGACGCGCTACATGTAAGACTCTCTCTCTCTCTCTCTCTCTTTGCGTGTGAGAAAAAAGCAAAGCAACGGCGAGTCGTGCGCTTCACACTAGAGCTTACGGTACGTCAAATACAGGTGCGCTGCGCATCCATTCAGATGATCTGAAAAATAGATCGCTCGACGGAGAGTGAAAAACTGAAGCTCTCAATCAGAGTGTTCGGCGAGTGACAATATATCTGTGCTTAACTTATACATAGCCTCCAACTCACACACTGGCGAGTAAAATCAGATTATTTATTAGCCAGTGGCTAATATTAGACATCATTTAGTCGCCCAGGGAGAAGATTTAGTCGCATATGCGAGTGATTTACTGATTTAATGTGCTAGCACGTTTGTATTTCTTCTTCGCTGCTCTAAATAGTGGTTGCTTGTGGCAACACGGCAATGCTTCCTGTGTTTGCATTCTGAGCAGCGAAGAAGAATTGATTTCCGATTTGCAGCGTTAAGCAAAGCTAGCGCACATAACTATAGGTCTTGTTTAATAAAATGGTATCGGATCGGTACATGGGTTCAAGTACTCGTCGATACCGATGCCAGAATTTTTTGTGGTATCGGAGGAATTTCCGGTACTAGTATCGGAATCGGAACAACCCTAATTATTATTATTATTATTATTATTATTATTATTGTCATTCGGCTATATAATCACTAAGTGTTTGGCCAAATTGAGCAGCCCTTCAAACAATCACAACACCTGGAGCTTTAAAAAAAAAATCATTCACAATTTTAATTAGGGAATAAAGTAATAAAACAAAAATAGTTTTGCAAATTGTGCTTACAAAATCAGTATTTCTATTTGACAAAAATGTTCTCTCCCCTCCAGATTTAGTCTCTTAAACTAGTACTAAATGAAAGTTAAATCAATCCAAAGACAGACATCTTTGGCAGTTACATCTCATCTTGCACTGTATTAATGTGAAGTTAAACATATTTCAACAAAAAAACACATCTCATGACACACTTCCATTTCATTGCATCAGAGAGAACTGCAATGCTGCTGCCCTGAACTGAAAGTCACACAGTACAGCTGCTGTCAGAAAAGTAATTGAACCACAAGTTAACACCCAAAAGGCCATCATAACTTAATGTAATATTAAAAATGGAATGTTTTGAAGTTTGAATATAATAAAGTCAAGTAATTACTATGCTTTTATGATCGATTATTGCCATCACTTCCAAGTACTTAGGTTTCCTTGTGCAAGCTACAATATCTTCTGTCTTTTTTTCCCTAAACCAATTTGCTTGTACCTTGATGGCATCTCTGCGTTTCTGCTCTGCCTGTGTGTGTGCCTGTCTCCTCCTGTCTTTATACGACTCTTTATAGGGCTTCTCATGTCTGTTGTCACTGTCTTCATCATCTAAATCAAAGGGAAGAACCACATGTTAGCACACTGTATTTTGATGTCTTTAAAGTTGCAATAATCAACATATAATTTCTTTTACATTGTGGCGTGCATGGCTATGAATGGATTTATTTGTTCACAATTAGATCAAACAGGCATTTTAGAAAATAGATGGGTGAATTTTGTTTTTCATGACAGTGAAACGATTACCATTTTAGATTGAGATTGGTATCATCACCTGTGTTTGGTACTGAAGAGGCACTTGTGGATCCAATGCTGTTGGCTCTTGACACCAAGCTTCCTTTGCGAGCACTCTCTGTAAAGAAACCTAATGATATGAACATTTATATAAGTATAAATATATAAACTCGTGTTAATTTTTGATTACTTCAACATTTGACAGCACAAAGTAGTTTCAGTTTGTCAAGTCCAGCCTATGGCTTAATTACAGTATATTTTTATAACTGGATGTCTAACCTTCGTCTTGGAATATAAGCAAGAGAAAACACATTAGTTGAGACTTTCAGTAACATATTATAGCTCGGGTACTCACTGTGATCGAAGCCGTTGTCGCTGAAGGCTCCGTCCGTCTGCGGAGACATGATAAGACAAACAGAAGAACAGTCAAAGCCAGCCAGACTGAACATCCAGATACCAGCCAACTGATGATCACAATATGCAAACGGAGCCTGACCTGTCCTGCCTTAACGGTACCTTTATCTAGGACACCTCTAACTCCCCACTGTGATGTGTCCCAAATAACCCCTTTAAAAGGTGACATTTGATCTACATGCATAATGTGTCTCCAAACTCTCAGATTGAGCAATCACTGTCATATTGTCAAGCTGTCATTACAGTCGGTGCAGTTGAGGGCATATTTTCTTATTTTATTCGTTGCATATGAATGCGGCAGGAAGTGAGAATGCACTAGGACAGCAGAATAAATACAGTGAAAGAACAAACAAAGAGAACTGGTGAGCTTTATTTTGCTGTCTTGACAGTATTTTGGGGCATCATTTGTCACTTGAATCGAATCCCGCCCCTCTGGGGAGTCGATTCGGTCGTTCGAACGCGCATTCGATGCCCGAAAATTCTAGTCTAGTGAGGCAGTTTAAATACGTTTTGAGAAACTGCCATAAAGAGTCAATGTAGCGAACAAGCAAGTTAGCTTAGCGGGTTCAACTGTTCACATCTGTTGTAGCTTCCATTCTAACTTTAACAATATAAATAGTCCGTTTAAGCGCAGAACCGTTTTCGGCCGCGTTTCTGCTAGTGATTTGTTGTCTAAATCACCGCTAAATACACTGCGTTTTGAGACCACGATCATGTGGGAAGCAGGACAACTGTTCTTTGGACTTGCTGAGCTAGAGAGTGAAACCAACCACTGCAGACCTACACAGATAAACAGAAATACACTTCACGAGGACAATTCGGGAGGATATGGCTGTTTAAAATAAACGAACCGTCTTTATCTGAATATTTTTCCTTACTTTGAGCCAGGGATCCTCCGGTGACGCTCTGTTTTCCGTCATTTTGAAATAAACAGTGACGGGATGTTACGAGCTGCGCCCCCTATTGGCCATTATCTGGTATGACCTCTAGAGACTCATCCTCCACTCCTTCGTTCTGTTATTCTCCTGACGACTGAGACTTCAGGGGCCCGTTTCAATAAGGAGGTTCAACCAACTCTGAGTTTAAACTTGACTTAAACTCAGTTTAAATCTCTCTTACCAAGAGAGAGAGGTTGACTTACCAAGAGATTGAAAATTCAGAGTTTTCGGTTTCAGAACAGCTGAATTGTGTTAGTTCATTCAGCTCTGAGTAGGTTGACTGAGTTTAGCGCGTGCACCACAACTATGAAAAGTCATGATCAGTGGAGCGCCGAAATTACGATTCACCATGGTAACAGCTCCCGCCAAAAAGAAGTCCGCTTGCGTACTTCCGTCAATGCCTAACTTTAATTCTAAGTGTTAATAACTTAATAACTGTAATAATATCAGAGGTGAAAACTGTAAATTATTGAACTGTTCATTTTAATAGTATCCCATGGGAAAAAAAACAAAAAAACGTGGCAGCAGCTAAAAACGAAGTAGCCTATAAGACCCTTTTTCTGTTAGTAAACATTATGACGTTTTTCTGTGGGCGGAGCTTAGCTGGAGGCAGAAAGATTCCGCTGACCGCTTCACTAACGCTAGCTATGAAGTCTGTTAGCTTGTTTTTTAATAATAACTGGAGAAATTCCGATTTTACCTGCATATGTAAGGTATAGATGCACTGTCCAGGACCGCGATTGTTATTTGAAAAGGTTAACTTTAACGGACGAAACCAGATTGGCCGACCCGCACACACTTTTACTCAAAGGATGGACGATCTGACAGGATTACCTCCGGTTGAGTGACTCACATCTAACGTGTATAGTTAAGACAAACTCACAGTGTCTATCTAGTCATGAAGATGTATATATATTTCAGTTTCAGCAGGCAACTATTTTTACAGCTACATTATTATGCCAAGCCACAATTAATCACAACAATGTATATACAATTACATATGATTAAGCATATAAATCGTCAGTTTGTTGT
>JAFVLL020035143.1:0-39377 GCA_021397915.2 Tor tambroides | reverse complement strand
ATGTGATTTTTTAAAATAATATAAATCTTTAATGGGTCTTCTACTACATATTTCAGTAAGAGACATCATTTATGTTATATTAAGCCATACAAGTCTTAATACCCAGGGATCCTTTAAGGCACAAGAACACGCGTCCAGCTGAACGCCACTGGTGCCCTCGAGGTTGCACACGCAATGGTATTAAACACACCCCTAAAGAGTGGTAATTACACCTGGTGACGGCCGCTGCCGCCTGCATCTCCCTCTAATTACACTGACTGCCACCCAAACACTTAATGACTGCAAGTCTAGACGAACAATGCAGAGGGCGTGGGTCTGTGCTTCAGGAGAGGGAGTGTGGACTGCAAAATCAGTCAGAGTACGGGGATTCAAAGTCCTGTATCAGTGAATTGTGTTTCGCACCTGTCGTTCAGTCGCTCCAGTAGGTAGGACCCGAGACCAGATCCTGTTCCCCCGGCGATAGAGTGGCAAAGCACAAACCCCTAAAAAAACCCCCACAAAAACAGAATGTTTAACATACAAAACACATGTATGCGAATACTAAGGTGCTTTAGATGGTAGCTGTGACCAGAAAAAAATAGTTGTTCTTTTTCTCAAATAGATTAATGCTGTGCTGCTCACTATCCAGTGTCAGTTTATCAACAGGAAATATTTACCCCACTAGAACTGATGTTCAGAGACATTTTTAGCCTTTACGAAGACATATTCTTTCAAATTATATATAAAAAACACAGCATTTTCAGTCAAATTTATTTAGAATGATAATCAGTGCATTTACATGCACCCTCATGATGCAATTATAATGGGATTTTGGCAATACTGTGGTTAAACTATACATGATGCAAACAATACTTCAATCAAAATAATGGGATTAAGCTCATGACTGTAGTAAGCATACTTGTATTAAAATATGTGGTGTATGCCAATTCTAATTGCAATAAATAGGCATTTAAACATTTTAATCCCATTATTACAGCTCTGACCAAAGAGCACATGTGCTTGGATGTGTTGTTCACACAACTACACAAATGAACTTCTTGACATTATTCTTAAGGAGGCCCAGTCCTACAGGGGTGCTAATCACCCTCAAACGAAAGTAAGAGCACCCTCAGCAACACCAAAGTTTTGTTCATCGCTGAGTCACGCAAGTTTGCGAATCCTCTCATTATGACAAACAAAGTGTAGACATTTTGTGCATTGTGATTCACTGTACAGTGTATAGAGAGTCATTGATTTTAACAGAACTTAAAATCAAAGAGCACTGAATACCTTCCAATACATCTGTAGTCATGTTTTGCTTTTGATGTATTTGGCAAAGTGGCCAGTAACATGCCTAATGTATGTGAGTTCATCATTTGTGTTGTGGGGTTTGCAAATAATGACACTTAGCGAATAATCAGAATAATGAAAATTGCATGTAAACTGCAGTAAAGAGGTTTGCACGTGTCATGTAAACATCTAACTGCAATTAAGTTCTTACTCTGATTGGAAATAATAACATTATTGGTGCACATGTAAACACAGTCAATAAAGACATTTATAATGTTACAAAACATTTCTATTTCATATACATGCTGTTTTTTTAACTTATCAAAGAATCCTGAAGAAAATATCAGAATCCGAATCAGATTTTTCAGATTCTGATTTTTAACTTGTCAAAGAATCCTGAAGAAAACATCAGTTTCCACCAAAATATTAAACAGCGCAACTGATTTCAACAGTGGTAAGAAATGTTTCCTCAGCAGCAAATCAGCATATTAGAATGATTTCTGAAGAATCATGTGACACTGAAGACTGGAGTAATGATGCTGAAAATACAGCTTTGCCTCACAAGAATAAATTACATTTCAAAAATTAATTAACATTTTAATTGTACTAATATTTCACAATACTACAACTAGAGTTGTAACGGTATGAGATTTTCACGGTATGATAATCGTCTCACAAAATATCACGGTTTCACGGTATATGGTATTAAACGATCATAACAGGTTTTTTTTTTTTGGTTGAACAAATGTTTGAAAGCATGTGTTTATTCAAATTTCATTAATCAAAAACAATCAAGTAAATTTCATCAATGATTATATATTAGTTTAACAACATATTTATCATTTAATAGTTCTTAACTATTCATAAATTCTGGTTTGACTTAATTTTTCTGGATTTTGTACTTTTATGATATAATACAAATATATTATCAAAAATGGTGGTAATGAAATTAATGCATAAAGCTTTAACAATTTAATTAAATTTAACAATTTAACAATTTATTTAATGTTTTAAAATGTAATCAAATGAAAATAACTTATCCTTTTATGTTTTTGCAAAGGGCTGCACAACAGATATTTACTAAATAAAAATGAGGGGAAAATAATATGCCTTAAGTTTTTATAAGTTATTATTATTATTATTATTTTAGAAGTAGGCTACATCATAATACAATCATAATTTCTGTCTTCGAGTCAAAAAGAGGACTTTTATTTTGACGGGTTGTAGTGAAGAGCTTTGAGTGTCAGTGTATTTGACAGTGGTTTTCTCAGTGTTTGTGTCTACGTCCTCAGATAGTATGAGCACTATGAGCGGCGCCGGCGTGCATACTTGAGTATGTAATACACGACACAACGCCGCTCGATCATTCACAGAGGGACACGCAAAACAGATTATATTTTTATATAGCAGTGTTTTTGCGCTTTAATAATCACAGACACTAGACCATGGCGTGATTTGACAGCTCAGTTTTCGATTTATTCATCAATCCATCAAATCGCGCGTTTTGTGACATCTGCATTGTAAATTCATTGTCATGACTGGAGTCTGGGATTCAAATCATATTTAACCTTAAGTTATAAACGGAACATAACTGTGTCTGCACGGAGGGATGGTGTTCTGAAATACAGGTAAACATGTTCGATGTTTTTCCTCTTTTTGCAGCCGCTTTGCGACCACAGTTTTTGCGAACTGTGTCTATCCTCGAGGACAAATAAGCGTTTGTCTTTTCTATACCCAAAGTATTCCCATTACTGCCAATTTAAATTTATATTTCGACGTGGGATAGAGAGTAGAGATAACGGCCTCTGTCTCTGATGTTGTCTCCGCTGTACGTGTGGGTGGAGCAAGAGAACAGTTAAGTGGGAAAGTTGCTGCTCAGGCGCAGGTGAGACTCTGCGTCTTTTATTTTCTCCCAATACCGTAGATAAGCAAATGTATACGGTATGATAATCGTAAGTGTTTATATCGTGGTATATCGTCATACCGGTATATCGTTACAACCCTAACTACAACTGAATTATTTGACTTAATATTTCACTTGACGGGGAGTTAGGTTAAATCATTTTTTTTTTTTTTAGACTTTGCTGGAATATATTTTAAAGGTATAATTAAGCAAAAAATAAACAATATGGTCAATACTATCACAATCTTCCTCTCAGAATATCGTGAAATATATCACATGTTGGGTAAATTGAGGGAGTGTTTTTTGCCCCCACATTTTAAATATCTGGGGAATTTTTCTGCCCCAAGCCCTAACTAGTCTTTGTGACGGTCCCTCACCTTTCAGCAGTTAGCATGATATGCTACACACTCACACACGCGCATGCAACTAACTGACTGGTAACACCATCCTCCAAACCACTCCCTAACCTCCAGTTACATACGAGTTATACATGTGCACGCACACACCAGTAATTGTGGGTAATAAAGTGAATGACACAGATTATGTAGGGAGGGCTGAGTCTGTTGTTTTAATAGGAGGAACATCTGTATCTTGTAAATTAAGTGTGCAAAATAGTTATAAAATAGCACTTTTGTATAACCGTCTGTGGCAACCCAATACACATGTACATATATGTAATATAAATGTAGCTATATGTATAAATAGGTCTATGTATGTCTGCAACCTAAAAAAGAACAGACAGAGCACCGTAAAAAGGGGTGCAGGAGAAAAAAAAAAGCAACGGAAAAAAAATGGAAGTACGTCAAATGGTACGTCACTTTACCATCTGGAGATCATCAGAAAGAGTTTTACTTTGTTTAAAAACTGAATCTGTTTAAAAACCCAAACGTTCTCCAAAAGTCAAAGAAAATGGTATTAATGAATGACACACAACTAAAGGGTAAAAACCAACCCATTCATAATACACAAAGAAGAGTACAGTCATTGAGAATCATACCTCCAGACTGTCACTGCCATCTGCCTCTCTGTCAATGATGTCAAAGATGTCCTCGTGGATTTTTTCTCCCTGAAATGAACAAATATATTGACTACATTTTAATTACCAAAGCAAGTTAAAGTTATTAAACATGAGCCTGTAATATTTTCCCTTTTTTTCCTCCAAACAGTAAGCCTAATTCTTGTAGGGGTGCTCTGATTGATTGGCTACTGATCACTATTGGCCGATAATCGCTTTGGGATGTTTGATCGGCGGTCTCTATAAAGGCCGATCTTAAAAAAACGATCTCAAGCTGATGATGCACCTAGGTTTGACACGACATGCAGCGTCACCGTCCGTCCGCGGGTTAAGTAAGCAATAATTGACGACGGTCCGTTGAATTATTAAAAAAATAATGCACACCCGAGGTGGTGATGCGGCCATGACGCGAAGTGGAGTTATTTTGCATTATTTTTCTAATAATTCAACGGTCCGGAGTCAATTATTCCGCAAGGGCAGTCGTGGCTTGAATTGAAGGTGGGGATTGTGAATGAACAGCACTCTCACCCTTGAGCAAGGCACTGAACCCCTAATTGCTCCCCGGGCGCTGGAGCAATGGCTGCCCACTGCTCCGGGTGTGTGTTCACGGTGTGTGTGTGTGTGTGTGCATTTGTTCACTACTCACTGTTGTGTGTGTGCACTTGGATGGGTTAAACGCAGAGCACCAATTTCGAGTATGGGTCACCATACTTGACAACACGTCACGACTTTCACTTTCACTTATACGACGGTTGCCACACCTCAACACATCGATCAGATGATATATTTCAAGGAATTCGTCCGGTTTTTGTACTTAAATCGCTATTGTGAGTAGGATTATTTCTTCTGCATCTCATCCATCGCCTCCTTTGCTAATTCCTAAACGTCATTTTAGACCTAGTAACTGAGGCTTGAGCCATTGATAACAGACAAATGCAGCTAATAACTAAGTTATGTGAGAGAGAGAGACGGAGAGAAAGAGAGAGATTGAGCGTGAGTGAATTAGCCTACCTCTCTGAGTCTGTCTCTCATCAGTGTTCGGCAGCAGCGTCCCTACTAGTGAAACTTTAAGTTCATTTTCCTCACGAACAGTGCCGTTGTTACCTCGCTTTGCTTGTGAGAAATGCCATGTACTTTTAAGTTACTTGCTAAACTATTTACTGACAAAGTCGTCAGAGCAGCGCTAACAACATTAGCGCGTATGTTTTCATGTGTGTAAACTGTATGTGTCTGTAAGGGAGAGAGAGCGGGAGAAATAGAGTATGTGCTTTACGTACATAAAACGTAATTTTGTGGCAAAACATGGAAATGATCTGTCGTTTTTATCCCATTGCTTACTATATTTATGTATTTATGTAGTATCGTTGTGGGTTTTGGTTATTTTGCTGTTGTAAGACCTTTTGAAATAACTGAAATCATTTGGCGAAGTGATACGGAACTGTAATGCGTTCGAGAGCTGCCTGGAACTACGTTCGCCGTGCGTTTCCCTGAAAATAATTGCACGACGTAGAACGTTCGTCAGCCAATCAGACTCAAGCATTCAACGGCCCCGTAGTACAAATAATTATAATGCTGAAGGTGAGGTACAATTCATATTTATTCATTAAATAACTTATAAAGTAATTTGAAAACCTTCTGTGAGACATAATTTCACAAACAGCGTGAGTAAATCATAATCTCTCTCTTTCTCTCCCAAAATGCGCAAATGGCTTCAAATCATCTCGTCTGCACTATAAGCGCGCTGCACAGTTGACACAGGAACTGTCACTTGTATAATCGAGGCAGTGTTGCGTCGTCACTAAAGTTGTGAAAGTTGTCATCACTAAAACAATAAATTGCATTTCTTTTTAATTCTTGCCAGTGTTTAAACCATTCAGCGCTCATGTGCTCTCCTGGAGACTCGTCGCTCGTGCACACTCGCAGCGCACACACATCATGTCAGGTTCACATTAATCCGTTTGCAGTGCATATGTGGTGTGTATTTTTTTCCACACTCATGTTAACGGATTAAAGCGATCATACTGCACACGGTTGCGGTCCGGCAGTGCGTTCCAGGAGCGGTGCGTCTGCAGCAGTGCAGAGATAATGTAAGAAAATTAGTTTAAATGTTTTACAAATTGCTTGAGCAACTTAATATATAAATCTAGAGGTAAATGTAAAAAAGTAAAAAGCACTGAATAATGTGTTTCTTATTTATTGCATTTAAACGTCTATGAAAGACTGTATTACTGTACTGTGTAAAAAAAAAAAGAATCACAATTCTGAAAAAGCATTTTCAGAAACAATGTTTGGATTTGAAATCAAAATAATGGATAAATGTGTTTGTGGTAAACAGCCACGGATCAGTAGTGGACTCTTGTCTGAAAGCACAGTCAGTGCTGCTTCTGCACCGCTTGTGTTCATGGACTGCATACGCACTGCAAACGGAGTATGTGTGAACCTGGTGTAAAAGGCAGCCTCACATACAGCTCATGAAATCAGGCTTGTGCTGTGTGTAAGCTATTGTGCAACAATTGCACGATTGTCAAAACAAAAATGCAGTGCATAATCAAACATTTAGGTGAGATAAATATATATTTTTGAAAAATGTCTAAAAAATGCCCCCTTCCACCCCTCAAATTAAAAAATCCCCTCTCACAAGAGTCACCTAAGAGGGGAATTCATTTTCAAAGATGAAATTCAGGCTCTGAATAAATGTCTAAAAATCTTGATTGGATCATTACTATAAATAATTCTACATGATAAAAAAAAAGTGTATCGTATCGGTGATCGTATCGGCAGATACTGCTTTCTGTGATCGGCCTCAAAAATCCTGATCGGAGCACCCCTAAATTCTTGTACAATAATTATATAACTGCTGTTTGACCACATCATAATTGAATTTCATTTTGGAAAATGGCATAAACTGTTAAGAAATTACACCACCTAAATGTTTAATCACTCAATGTATTTGAGTACCTACAATTGATGCAATGTGCTGAATCATATTTATATTGTTAGAAAGTTACATACATACATACATTTAAAAATGTACAACTTTCGCTAAATGATGAAATGGGGTAATTTTCTTGGGTACCTGCTTACACAAAGTGAAAAAGCATTAGCTTTCAACTCTGAATATATTTTAAATAAAAATGAATCTAGAAAAAAAGTGCAGTCAGATTGAGTTTTGTGTTGTTCATCAATATCTGTTAATGCGAGCCTGTGCCGCTTGTGGTTTTGACTTGTCGATAAAGAACACATCTCTGACACATTATTTAAGGATGTTCTCTTCATTCGACTATTAATATAGGAACTACATTAAAATTTTGAAACGGTGCATCATCCCAATTGTAGCGAGTATAACCGGTATCACCGAGTCTAACAGGAACGGAGGACGTTTTAATTATCAGCCTTCACACTCTCATAGACACAAAACTACAGAAACGCTGAATCACTTGTGCTGTCTGTGAAATTACAGTCTGACAGAAAGGTTTCAAATTACTGATTTGATCTGTTTGGAGTAATTTGCTAATTCAACCTACATGTCATTGAATAAATGTTGCATTATAAGTGCAGAAATTGCAGGAAAAAATATAAATTATGTCCAGTTTCCGCAATCCCACAACAAAGTTCAGACCCCGAGAGACTGCATTAAATATCTCTAATAATCATTACTAATATCTAATTAAAAATTTAATTGTCACGCTATATGAACAGCAAAACAAGTGACTAAACAGTGAAAATTTTAAAAGGAATGATGACAAGTTATATAAACAGAAATTTAACCTAAAATAAAAGTCAGCAATTATTTGATGTCTAACATCACTCAGTGTACCTGAGAGAAGCCACTGGCCCAGTTGTTACCGGCTCCACCGCCATGCTCAGACAGGTAGATGTTCTCCGGGTTGTACAGGTTGGCATAGGGAGAGTTCAGGATGGTGTGGATGACTCGGGGCTCCAGGTCCAACAGCACAGCACGAGGAATGTAGTGCTCATCATCTGCCTGAGGGGGGGCGAAACAGAGGAGAAAAAGAGCAATGGAAATTACATTTCCATAAGTGCATCTCAATACTCCTTAGAAGGAAAGGACAAAACTTGGATGCTCAGTTTCAAAAATGAGAAGCAACTCAGGTCTACTCAAGATGCTTATGATTACTTGTGCAGCTTGAGACAGCAAAATGAAAGCATCCATGAGAATTACAAAATATATCTTAGAATGTATCAGTAGTAGACTGACTACTGCTGCTTTACATTAGTGACTGAACGATGTATAGGCAAGGCTGACATATTGGCAGATAATTGGAATCTTTTACTTATCGGCATCGATCAAATCTTTTCTGTCTATAGTTGTCAGAAGAGGAACTTTTATTTTGACAGTGCTGACAAAGTCAATGCATTAATATAAAGGCAAATGCAATAATACCTTCTCATATCCAAGCAAATACACATCATTTAAACTCTTTAACTCTTAAAGCCTTAGAATATCTAATAAATATTTAATTCCACATACCACAAAAACGTAATCAAGACTTTAATATCAAGAAGTATAAATCTGTTTCCACCCTGCTCTCTAAGATATTGGCATCACCATAAAAAAAAAATCTATATCAGTAGATCACTAATTTACATACCACACAGCTAGCCATAACACAGAGGAAATTACTATAATACTGTGACTCACGCAATCTATTCACATCAGAGGAGAGCTTTAACACTTAATGCCTCATTTCAGAAGAAATATAAGCAGTCCCTTTGAAAACATTAGGATTTCACTGCAGTTTCTGTGAAATAACTAATTTTGTTCTTTAATTGGAATAGTCTTTTGTTCCGAAAAAATGGAACCAGAAGCTGCGCCATTTATTTCAAATTAATTTTCCATCAGATTGTGAATAGGCCTCCATATAATGATTTCAGAGGGATAATGGACTTACAACAGCTGCAAACATTGGAACCTAGCTCCACCTGGTGGTCAATTATGTGAACTCCTAACTAACAATGAAGAATCTTAGGCTACGTTCACACTGCAGGCAAATGTGGCCCAAATCTGATATTTTTGCTCACGTGACTCAGATCTGTTTTTGTCAAGACAGTGTGAATGGCACAAACCGCATGGAATCTGATCTTTTCAATTCCGATTTGTGCCACTTCCATATGTGGTACTAAATCCGATCCAGGTCAGATGTTTTGCAATGCGACCGCAATGTGAACGGTCATGTCGGATTTCATGCGGCTTTTACGTCACTCTAGATCGACATTCGTCACAATTCCGCACTGACAAGAGACACTTATAATATTTTACATACCTAAAGTTATCAAGATAGTAGCGAAAAGTAATCAGTGGAAGTACAGTGATGTGTCAGAAGTCATATGTATTACAGTGACAACTCCACAAGCAAAACATGAGGGCTCATATCATAAAAGTTTCAAAACTCTGCTGTCTTTTGTCACATCCTTGTCTTTATTTTTTCATATTGCCTGCGCATAATTTTGCTGGCTTCTGCAGCAGATCACACCATAAATAAACGCATAATCGCTTACTTTATATCCTCCGTGTTTACTTCCGTATGACGGCGCGCTGCGCAAGTGTTGCCAAATCCACAGTTTCAACGCAGAATTGGGCTACTTTTTCCACTGTTGCCGCGGGTTGTTTTTCAACTTTGTGGGTTAACGCGACCCCACTAACGCGATATTTACCCCCTGAACATGATTGGGCTAGTTTTGGACTAGTTTTGAGAAACAATTGGCGGATTTTGTTGTGAAAATCTGGAAACCCTGTTCGTATCGTTCTTTTGCGCATGCGGGTCAGTTCAGAACCATGATCTGTTCACACTGTAAATCTGATGTTGGCCACATTTAAAACAACAATGTGAACAGCTATACAAAAAAATCAGATCTGAGAAAAAATCGGAATTGAGCACTAAGGCTCGCAGTGTGAACGTAGCCTTAGTGAGAAATTAAATTTTATTTTGAAGGTTTTTCATATTATATATACATTATATTTTATTGTTATTTTATTTATTACTTAGAACTTTGCTTTAATAGTATTTGTATTGCACTTGTTTGTTATTGCAGTATTTATTTTTCTTGATATTACCTTTTTTGTGTATAATGTTTTGGCAATATTGTATGTAAACACAATCATGCTAGTGAAGTACTTTAAAAATTTAAACTGAAATTGTTCACACTGGCCACACTAGTCAAGTAGCCATTGTAATACTATCCATATGTTGCTTGTTGTCTTGATGATAAGGTAGGTGTCTATATACAAACTCAGTGGTTTATATCGCTGAATAAAACATAGACTTTAGAGCAGCAATCTTGTTGTGTTGTGATTATGGTTGGTGACTGATTAGCACCAAATGCCTTATTAGTCTATATTTATGACCCTGGACCACAAAACCAGTCTTAAGTCGCTGGGATATATTTGTAGCAATAGCCAAAAATACATTGTATAGGTCAAAATTATCGATTTTTCTTTTATGCCAAAAATCGTTAGGATATTAAGTAAAGATCATGTTCCATGAAGATAGTTTGTACATTTCCTACCGTAAATATATCAAAACTTCATTTGTGATTAGTAATATGCATTGCTAAGAACTTAATTTGGACAACTTTAAACGCAATTTTCTCAATATTTTGATTTTTTTTGCACCCTCAGATTCCAGATTTTCAAATAGTTGTATCTCAGCCAAATATTGTCCAATCATAACAAACCATACATCAATGGAAAGCTTATTTATTCAGCTTTCAGATTATGTACAGATCTCAATTTCGAAAAATTGACACTTATGACTGGTTTTGTGGTCCAGGGTCACATTTGTGTACCTGATAGAAGAAGACATCTTTCCGGTCTGTACCCTCAGTGGCAAACTCCTCTACGATGCCCTCTGGGCTGATGCCATGCTCAGCACACAGCTGCTTCCAAAACTCAAAACCAACTGCACAGAGAGAGAAAAAAGACACCATTTAGTCCATTAATGCTGGATTCTTAAGAATACTTGTAAAAAGACTGTAAGCTATTGTCGTATGTCATTATATATTGGTGTGATTTAAGAATATTAATGTAATGGCTATTGTTTATACCACATCTTTGACAGAAATCATATCTTACACTCAGTGATCATTTGCCTTTAATGACCAAGTCTGACACAGTTTATCTCACCTCACATGAGACTCACACTGTACATGAACCCCATATTTCTCAGAGTAAAAGAAAAACACAATGAAAATCCCTCTACCTAACACTGGCAAACGTGACTGTAAATAATACAAAGCAGCGTTCAGAAGTATTTGCATACGTAAACACACTAAGTTAGAAGGTCAGGTTGGTTACATTACAATTTGATTCATTACAGTTATCTCCAACTGACAGAATTATATAATTATTATATAAAATTAAGAATAGTCAATAAGTGGAAACTAGTGAATAAGTTTTTGGCTTCTTGCTGACGAAAAGCTCCTATAAACAACCAAAACCACACTGACTGTATCTATTGTGTCATTTCAAAGCTATCCAGTGTGATAGCTAGCTAGCTAGCTAACGTTAACTGTTTATGTAGAGACTATCAAACAAAGCGTGATACACAACAAATGGCTCACTCTGATTCCCGCATTGTCCGAGCTGCAGGGTGATGATTTCTCGAGGCATGCTGTGCTGTTATTTCAGCTGTAGGACCAGTAAAAGTGAGAGATGTGCTGCTGTCAGTCAACCACTGTGCGTATTCCCGCTCCTACAGCAACGGCCTAACGGACGCGCACTGCGCATGCGCAAACGTGGGCCACGCTATACTTTCACTGTGAAGGCCAACAAACGTGAACCGATCGATACTTGCTGAAAATGTACCGAAAGAACTCTTTATCGAAATAAGTGAAAAATAAATACACAAACAAGCAGAAAGAACAGACAGAGAGCATCACTGACGTGATGGATTACGTAGGACGTATGCGTTTACATTAAACAACTCAAAGCTGCGCATCAGTTGCGCAAACAGAGGAAATTTGAAATATCAAAGAAATTCAGGTCAGGTTTAAATTGCAGGTTGTTTTCTAAATTTCTCAGTGTATAGCAACATTTTTTTATGTATTGCCTTAATTTAATATAGGCTATTGTAATAGTGTGATAATTGTAGTCACTGACTGAATCACTGTTATCACTGAATCACCAAATATCCCCACAAGGATAGTAAAACATGAAATTTTTTGACATTGTGGGGACCGACCTGTAGTAAAAAAAAAAAAAAAAAAAAATTAAAAACAGTAAATAATGTTTATCTGAAAGTGTAACAATGCAAACATGATTTCTGTAAGGGGTAGGCTTAGGGTTAGGGGACAGAAAATATGGTTTGGTCAGTATAAAAGTAATAGAAGTCTATGGAAAGTCCCCAAAATTCACAGAAACAAACGTGTGTGTGTGTGTGTGTGAGATTGGAGCATGTCTAATTTATCCTTAACTTTCTAATTTAATAGCTTTTGTTTTATATTTGCATTAAAATGTAGAGAATATAATGGAAGTGAATTAGATTTTTTAGATTTTAGAATTTAGATTTTTTTTGGTCCTTCATAGTGAAAAAATGTGGGCACCTCTGCATAATGATGTATAAAAATCTTTAAAATCAAATCCAAAAATATCTTTAGTATTTCTTTTATATAAATTATAATTATAAGAGATATTTGGGCTTTTGTTTCTTACTGTTTTATAAACCACACTGTAAAATCTAAATCTTCCTCTCAAACCTGGATACTATGCCAAAAAAATGACAACTATTTGGTTTATTAGCAGAGTTTACGCTTATGACACCTTTTTATAACAAACAAACATGTAGTTTTTGTTTGGGACATTTTGAAAGTTCTTCACGCGTGATTGGTGGAGGCCTCCGAGGAGAGAGCGCTTACTGATAGGTGCTGGTTGTTGTCGACTGTAATCCTGATGCCATTGGCCAGATCAAGCCCGTCCTCCGCAGCTCTCTCTGTTGCTCCCGCGATAAAAACAACGACTGGGCATGAGAGCAGCACGGTGACGACATTAAAAACGACCTGTGCAGACACTTAAACGTATAAATATAGCAAACCGACCCAAAGGATGGGTTTTATTTCACATTTGCTCTGTATCAACGGCGGCAGCCTCTTGAACGCACGAGGTCGGTCTTCTGCTGCTCTGCACTGAGCGGCTTCAGGCTAAAGCTAACGTTAGCTAGCGATACAAACATCCAGATCATTTCTTAAGCACGGGGTTTGTTTTCAGCACTCTGTTATTCTAGATTTTGTTGCTATTTTTTGCTGTCACGTTTTTCCAAACGCGTAAGTATGGCTGGAGCGGAAGACGCGGCTGAAGGGAGCGGTTGCGCGGAGAAGCTGCGCTCTCGCGTCGGCCTCCGGAGCGGCTTGTGCTCCGGCGAGAGTCGAGAGCAGCTCCGCGCCGTGAAAGCAATGCTGCTGGAGCGGCTGGGACCCCACGAGCGCCTACTCACCTATCTGCAGTCTGTATTATTGTGGGAGAGACCCTTTCACAGCGTCCTACTGTACACGGCCGCCAATGTCATGTTCTGGTGAGTGGATGAGCTTTATCTCCATGGATTTAACGTTATCTCTAAGTTACTCGGGCTCTGTTTACAACCTAGTGCTTTCAGATGAAACCTTTACATTATTCATGAACATTTTGAGGATCTTGTATAAACCTTTCTTTCTTTCTTTCTTTTTAATCTGGATACATACGTGTCGACATGTTCCAGACTTTTGCCCCTTTAATTTAAGATAAGAAACAGATGGTCAGGCTGGGTGTCTATATTTAGACAATGGGCTCTGGCTGTATTGGTGCTACGGTAAACACAATGCTGTGTGCACACACTTTGTGTTTTTGTGAATTACTTTGTGATTGACCGAACAATTACGTTTAATCTTGTGTTAGGTACCACGTTTGACAGCTTTTACTAAGGCATGTTAAGCAGAGATCAGTTTGCACTAGATTTCTGTGGCCTATATATGTTGCATGTTGTCTTCCACCTCCCCCAGTTAGTAGACAGTAGCTAATTATATAGCACTACGAGAGACACTACCATACACACACACACACACACACACACACACTATATATATATATATATATATATATATATATATATATATATATATATATATATATATATATATATATATATACACACACACACATGTGTATATGTTAATATTATTGTATTAGTAATATATTAATCATGACATTATGATTTTATACTTTTTTTTTTTTTTTTTTTTTTTTATAAAGATTTGCAACAAATTGTGTGTTCCCAAACCGGTTTGTTGGGCCCGGCCTTACAGTTGTATAATTTCTTGTTCATGCCTTAAGACTTTTCTCAGGCCAGCCTAAAGGCCTTTCCACACTGAGCACGAGGCGAATCGCCCGCGAAAGTTGCTTTCACACCGAGCGCGAAACGAATGTTCGCCTTCTGCTATTTCACGCCTGCACGCTAGGGGGCGCCGACCAACAATGCGTTTTTTCTTCGTGTAGCGTATGTATTTCGTGTGGTTTACATCGTCCGCTGCTCAATATACAACAATAAATTAAGATAAATAACTTGTGTTTTTCATCAGAAACACAAAATATCCATAATGCTTACAAGAATACATCTGAAATAATTAGAGGTACAATTAACATCAAGCTACATTGAAAATGTATGTAATTAACGTTTTTGCTCAAAACCCACTTTAAATCATCATCGAGTGCTTGTAATAACTTCCGATTGTGATCTAAAATGGATTTTGATTCTATAATAGGCAGACATCCACTCTTTGCATGTTTTATAATGGACTGATCGCTTAAACATCCTTTATTGTTAAAATAAATACCACGAGATGCATAAAAACATATACAGAAAACCTATCTTCACAATTATAGGTCTATTTGCTTTCATATTTCATGTGTAGGAAAATATTTCTCTCTTTTTTATATACAGAAGGGCAAGAGATATGATTACATGATTGACAGGTCTAGAGTGAACGAGCTCATAAACACTCGCGCTCCTGGAAGAAAATGGACGGTGCTCTTCAGATCACATAATTCAGTCGAGAATGAATAGGTTATTCTGTATAAAGAGCATGTGAGAATAGTCTGTTCTTAAATACCAACAATAACAAGAACTCAGCATTCACTCTCTTCTCTCTTGCGGGAAAAGTCCTCTTCGTGCTCAGTACAGTCTTCTGAGCTTTTAGCGCCACGGCGTCGACCTTTTGGGTAACAGCAGTTGCTCTGGTCATGTGATGTAATGCTCAAATCTTATTGGATGGCCCGTGTTTTCACTTTGCGAACTCAAAAGATTCGTCGGACTGGACGAAAAAAAAAACCATTCGGATTTTCGGTGCGCGACTGTTCGTGGTCTATGTGGAAGCATCCATAGGCAGCTATTGTTTTATTCCAGCGCGTCATCGCACGCGAAATTCGTTTCGCTTTTTCGCGCTCAGTGTGGAAAGGCCTTAACTTGGGAAGCCATGTGATGTTAGTACACACTTAGACATTTGTGCTTTTAAAATCAACATAAGTTCAAATTGGACCCTATTTACTTTCTTAATGCGTGTCCTTTTCTTATTATGAGTCACTTCATTTGTGTAGTTACTACAAAGATTACAAATGGTTTGCCTCTTTAATCTAGGACTGCAAAACGATTAATCATGATTAATCACATTCAAAATAAGTTTGTTTACATACTATATGTATGTGTACTGTGTATATTTATTATGTATATATAAATACACACACCTTTAAGTATACATTAAAAAATGGTATTATTATTATTATTATTATTTATTATTTAGTCATTTAGCAGACGCTTTTATCCAAAGCGACTTACAAATGAGGACAACAGAAGCAATCAATTGTAGTATTAAAACAGCTAAAACAGATCCAAAACTAAAAGCTAAAACTTTATAAATACTATATATACACATTTAAAAAAAAAAAAAAAAATTAAAGAAGTTAAATAAAAATGACAAATGCATACAACAAAATTTCAAAACTTAACATTTAATGAAAACAAAAAATAAAGCTAAAAACAATTCAAAATATTAAAGAACAAAAGGTATGAGTATAATAATGATTCTAACATAACACTAAGCCAAACACCAAAAAACAATGACATATGTGTATGTACAACCACAAACACATACATATACATATATACACATTTATAAATTCAATATATATATATATATATATTTCATTTCCATTTAGTTTGTTGAAGTATTAAAATAACTCAAATTAAAACTAAAACTTAATAGACCTATACAGACATAATAAATTCAGACATAATTTAACTAAAATTAAAATAAATAACAAATACAAATCAAACGACAGTAGTTTATCAGTAATCCTTAAAAATAACACTGCCAAACACACATGCTAAAAAACCACAACTTTCACACAGTAAGAAATGGTTATAAAAACTGAAAATGTGTATATATAAATGTATATTAAAACTTGTATATAATTTATATAAATAAATATATTTGAGATAATTCTAACATTTTTCCTTAATATATACATGTATGTGTGGGTATTTATGTATGATAAATATACACAGTACACGCACATTGTATGTAAACAAACTTTGATTTACTTTAATCAAAATGTAACAACATGCTTTTCCTCTTAAATGAATTTAAGAATTTATGCAAATTTACATTAAGGCTCCATTCTGATACGTAAGTTACGTAACACCAACTTTTTACCATCCTATTCAGATCCTTAATGGATAAAGTCCTGATAATTTTGCCTCCTTTCTTGGAAATATGTCACATTAAAGAAGTAAAATTAGTTTGGAATGAGATTTTATGTTGAGTATTTGCTATAAAAATACTCTGTACATCTGAAAAGATTTAGATGAAATGCTTCAGGAGGGAAAGATGTGCAGGGAAGATTTTGTTATAGGTTGGATGGCTCACTCTCTTTTTCTTTACCGTTCAGGCATGCAGTCTTCATTCACTTAGTGCAGTCACCCTCTCCATCAGAGAAATATTCTCCCTGATCTTATTATCTCCTTTTATTTGCCTCAGTGAACAGCAGAGGAACCGCTTGTGGCATTTCTGTGCTGTAAAGACGTTTATTTATAAAAAAAATTTTAACCATAACCCAGGCCATTCATGAAATAAAGTATCACCACCATCTCCGAACATTTCAACCCTCCATTTAAATTTGGTTGTAGTGGTTTTGACAGGTCGTGTGCGAATGCTGTTTGATCCAGTCGTCAAACAGCATTTGCTGTCTGTTTTCACACCCAGAGATCAGTAGAATTCAGCCTGGTCTCAGTGGCGGCTCACCTTTTGGTCAAGTACTTTAGCACGTAGCAGTAATTAGCCATGCTGCCAAACTGTCGGAAATCACAACTGCTTGTGCAGCACATGCTGTCTCTGAGATTTGCACAGGAAGACACTGGGGCCGGAAACACCTGTGTAACAAAGGTTTCCTCATACATTCAGCCTGACAAATGTGTGACAGATGCCATCACAAGGTTTTGGTCAGAGATTCCACAACAGAGCTGTTGTTGCAGTAAAAAGCTCGCATTGTAATCCATAAAAAAAAAAAAAAATCTAACTTCAAAAGCCTTTATTCAAGGTTATATCATGATGAAAACATTTAAAAAGAGAGTATAAATAATGGACTACAGTCTTCTGATCTCTTCTCAGGTTTTTTGCTCTGAGCTCTTTGAGGTTGCTCTTTCTGCTGGCATCAGGTCTGGCCCTGGCTGTTTGTGTCGACTCTTGGAGGAATAAGATCTGGCCTAAGATCAGAGGTACTGACCTTCCTCTATTGCCTGTCTACAACTACTACCTATAAGACCTCATCTTCCTTCCGCCCGTTTATTATTTTAATATGAATCATGTTGGCTGTAATTAAAATCTCTGTTCCCTGTGCTGTGACCCATTCAAGTTTCATTTTCTCCCTGCTCATTCACTCAGGTCCTAGCAAGTTATGATATTGACAGTTCCTACTAGTGCATTTCCAGGAGGAGAACAGTATTGACCTGAATCAATATTTTGCATGTAGCTGTTACACAGTGGCTTATTAGTATTTGATCTGCCTTCTGGGAAGTCTTTTATAGAATTAAAGCCAGATACTAATTTACAAGTCAATGTTACTCTCATAAAACCTGTCAAAATATTCATATTTCTGATGGAAGTGAAAATGTAATTAAAGGGATAGTTCACCCAAAAATAAAAATTCTGTCATTAATTACTCACCCACATGTCGTTCCAAACCCGTAAGACCTTCGTTCATCTTCAGAACACAAATGAAGATAATTTTGATGCGTTCTGAGAGCTCTCCGCTTTTATCTAAATGTAGACAATGTATCCGCGTACATGCATTGCATAAGTTATTTACGTATGTGAGACAAATTGTTGAATAAATTCATCGTTTTTATTTTCTTTGCACACAAAGTATTCTCATAGCTTCGTAAAATTACGGTTGAACCACTGATGTCACATGGATTATTTTAATGATCTCCTTGCTACTTTTCTGAGCCTTGATCGTGTAAGGACCCTTGCTCTCTATGGGAGGGTCAGAGAGCTCTCAGAATGCATCAAAAATATCTTAATTTGTGTTCTGAAGATGAACAAAGGTCTTACGGGTTTGAAACTACATGAGAGCGAGTAATTAATGACAGAATTTTCATTTTTGGGTGCACTATCCCTTTAAGCAAATGGTGAAAAAAGTCTTGTAATACTCACAAATGTACCAGACATGGTTTGTTTTTGTTCTTTTACAGTTAAAAGGCAAGATGAGAGTGAGAATGAAAGGTAATGTCTATTTGTTTACTCTTTTCAGGTTTTTCCAGTGGTGTGAGACTTGAGAGTTGTTCAATTTAACTGTTAATTCTCTCTGCTCTTCTCTGATTGACTCTCAGCTGGGGTCTGGTGCAGCCTGGGACTTTGAGTGTGCCTGAATTATGTCACCACCTGGCTGAAGTTTGGGTTATGAGCTCTTCCTGTGCAGCAGATACTGTGCAGTTCAAACAGAAAAATCCAGGGAAGGTGAGATTACGTCCAAACCAGAAACACTATTAAAATCGACTTTGTTACAATTGCATAGTGATGTTATAAGACCTTTATTGTGTGTGTAGCCAGACTTTTAACTTGCGGAAAATAGTTTGGTCCAGTTTGCAAATTTTTTTTTTCTGGCTAAAAACCACCCACTTAGACAGGTAGAGACTTTCCGAGCAACATGTAAAGTGACCAACCACGATGCATTTTGTTTTGCATTCGTGTCATAGAAGGCCTTTCATTATTATTGAATTATTATATAGGTTGAATTATTATATTACTGATATAATATACAGAGTCTTTTGTTTAATGCTAAACATTTATCAAATCATGAAACTCCATTGTTTTACAGTTTTGTATGCTGGTTTGTGGCCTGTTCACCTCAGTGGCCATGGTGGGGCGCTACATCCCTGGGCTGGTGCTGTCATACATGGCTTGTGAGTAGCAGAAATCCTTCAGGGCTTACTCATCCTCTCCAGTGCCTTAACAACTGCAAAATATTTAATTTCTTTCTCTCCCTTAGTGCTGGGTGTATTGCTGTGCCCATTGGCTCTATATTATCGGCTGTGGCAGCGTGCATGTGTGAAGCTGGAGCCGGCCCTGCAGTGGCTGGACTTCAGCGCCAAAGGATATATGATGTTAAAGCCTATAGACAACCAGTGTAAGTACACTGTAGATCTATACAGTGTTAGTCCCATAAAGCTGAAGTGCACACTGAATGATGTTATGCTGAAGACAAATTCTGCCTTTTTTATTTTAAGGACTACATCTGAAGATGCAGTTTAAAATTTTGTGGGCATAAAGGTCCATTGTATATTGTTAATAAAGTAGTGATGCACAGCTAACACAGAAGTCACTTTTAAACCAAGTAGCTTTCTGTTGGTCAACCCAGCAAAGTTGCATGTAAAATTTAAACACAATGCAAAATCTGCATGGGGAAATATTTTGCCCTGAAACAAAATTTGTGATTATGTGGATTCCGATCGAAAGACTGGAGTTTGTCTGCAAAATTTCTTGCTGTAGCAAATGGAAGTGCCATTTTAGCTCCAAACCACTGTCTTCTCCGTGTAATTTAGCTCTTATTCTACAAATCTGTGCAAAAAAACTTTTCTTGATGTTTGTTGTGATATACTTTGTTGACATGAAGACAGTCAATATTCATATGGCATCTAACCTGACAAGGGTCTGTTGCATGCAGTAGCATCTCTGTGATGTGCAGTTGCTTGTTTGACAGTAGAACAAAATTAACAAAAAATGATTTTAGCTGAAGAATGAATCAACACAAGGTAATACTGAATGCTGTACAGAAACTTTGAATTACTTTGACAGACACCGTTTCTCAATTGTATTTGACAGTTACATACTACAATAAGCATTTGTGAATATGACCAGTTGATGTCTCTTGTAGCTATCTGTCTTTTACTGTATATCAGTTTTCAGAAGTTTTGATAAACCAAACTAATGTTTCCCCTTCTGTTTTTGCAGTTCTTCGTAAGCCCATCAGAAGCGGGACCTCAGATGACGCAAGTGACAGCGAAGAAGAACTGGCTGCATTCTGCCCAACGGTGAGCCCAGAAACAGGGTTATTTATAACACAGGGATTTAGAGCAGCTGCATGATCATGAGGTTAGGGGATCTGTAGGGGTTCATGACAGTAAAAAGCAAATTGGAAGATCATTGTTTTTTTTTTCTAATATACTCACACTAATCTAAATATTCTGCACCTGTAGTTTGATGAAGCAGCAGTTGCTAAGGAGCTGGCACTGACTGATTCTGAGCACTCGGATGCTGAGGTGTCGTACATGGATAACGGCACCTTTAACCTCTCCAGGGGTCAAACACCCCTCACAGAGGGCTCAGAGGGTAAGACACCTAGGCATCTTCTACTCTGACTCCCTTTTTTTTTTTTTTTTTTTTTTTTTTCAGTCTTTGTATGTGAGTCAATGACAACATTGTCTACAGTTAAAGAAAAGGGAGAAAAAAAATCTGGTTTAAAGCACAACAAATTCTTAGAAACATGGAAAAAAATAAACCTTTATAACATTTTAAAGAAAATCTTCAGTTTAATGACTCATGAGGTGCAACGATCAAGTAAAAAGTAATAAAATATTTCCTCACTCATAGAATACATGTGAGTGTACACATCTAATCAAAATCATTATTTTTTTAATGTATAGCCTATATTTTTCAAGGTTAAAAGTTATATTTTTTTCTGTGTCAGTAAGTTGAAAAAAATGAATTAAACAAAACTAAATATCAAAATCAGTTCTGAAATTAAATTACTGTATGCATGAATTCTATTTTTGATACAGTACTGTTTAAAAGTTTTTAGGGTCAGTAAGATATTTTTTTTTTTTTTTTTTTGGTAAAGAAAATATTTTTATTTAGCAAGGATGCATTAAATTGATTAAAAGTGACAGAAAACTTTTGTAACATTTTAAATATCTTTTCTTTCAAATAATGCTGTTCTTTTGAACTTTCTATTCATAACAGAATCCTGAAACAAAAATTAAGCAGCGCAGCCATTTTCAAGATTGATAATAATAAGAAATGTATCAGCATATTCGAATGATTTCTGAAGGATCATGTTACGCTGAAGATGGAGTAATGGATATTGGAAATCAGGTTTTCCATCACAGGAGTAAATTACATTTTAAAATATATTAAAATAAAAAGTTATTTTAAAGTGTAATATATATATATATATATATATATATATATATATATATATATTTTTTTTTAAATCAAATAATCAATTATATTAAATGGGACAAAATATAACAAATAGGACAAAAATGAGTTATGTCGATGACCCAATGTATCTTTTTTTTTTTTTTTTTTTTTTTTTTTTCATGCTATAATATCTTAATCTTTATTTATTCACTTAATAGATCTAGACAGACAGTGATCCAGAAAGAATCACTTGCCTGTGGGCTTCCAGACTTCCTCCATCAACCCAGATACCCTGATGGAGGATTTACGTAGATGATGCCAGCATCGGGCTGCCCAGTCTCAACTCAGCCGCGCTTCTCGGCCCTCGCGGCTCTGCCTCCGCCTCTGCTGGACCTGGACACCAGGATGATTCTTTGATCAGGAAGACCTTCACCCCGAGATCTCCCTGCCTCTAAATACTACCTCTGGACCTCACTAGTAACCTGGCAGGGGTCATCGCCAGCAACATGATCCAGGCAGCCATCGCAGGAGCCACAGCCCCGCCCACCTAGGGTCTTCGAGCAGGTAGCTGCCCACGGGCAGGAGCTGCCCGCAGGGGATACAGGAAGCAGTCGCAGCCTCCGAGTTGGGGACACAGACCTGACTTTGATACACTTTGAGAGATGTTGATCAGTCCTTTGCTGAACCAGTTGGATCCTTTTGAGGGGGGCAGGGGGCCAAAACAGAACCTTAGGATCCAGTTTCCTGTCCAACTTTCTGGGAAGCCACAGTGAGCCCATCTTACAGAAATCCCCTCCGTCTGTCTGGCTCCTCGTGTCCCTCTTGCACCTTGAGCCGAGTAGAAGTCGGTGTGTTGGTTTGAATGTCTGACAAGGGCCTACTGGGTCTGAGGGTCAGGTTCTGCAGACTTTAGCTCCAACTTGCCTCAACACACCAAGGGCTTCTAGTATGCCTAGTAAGAGCTTGATTAGCTGCTTCAGGTGTGTTTAATTGGGGTTGGAGCTAAACTCTGCAGGACACCGGCCCTCCAGGACCGAGTTTGGGCACCCCTGGTCTACTGAGATGCTTTCGATTTATCTGAGTGAGTGCGACGGAGAGAGAGTGTGTTTGTTTTGCACTGTTAATGTAATATTAGATTCACTAGCCAGGTTTTCTCCACTGGCTGCAGTTGATATCACTGTGAAGTAATCTTGTTTGTAGTCTGAGTCTTCTCTGTTTATTCACCGTGAGCTTCCTTGTCCTCTCTCATTCGTTTGTGTGAGTGTGAAAGACTCCGATTTCCTTTGTAGGCTAAGCAATAGGACAACAATCATAGAAACATTTAAAAAGATCCAAAATCTCTTTAACTTCTTAGAAACCAGCAAAACAAAAACACCAGATCTTTTTACTACATCCAAGTCTTAAAGGTCTTTCACATCAATCGCTGTATTGTTTGTGTCTTCAATAATAACACATGGGACCAAATCAGACATTCCTTCATCAATGTAAAGTCAAGACCCTTAATGTATACAAATATGAAGTCGCCTGTAAGAAAGACTGTGAAATCTACAGTCAAGATTTCACTGAGCAGAGGAGTCTGATGAAGTAGCAGACATATTATGCAGACACATTTCTTAGCTGGCCCAACCCTGCATCGTAAACCCACCATCAGATTTTCTTCTGAATGATCCTGAAGACACTGATTAGCATGCTCAGGTGTGTTTGATTAGGGTTAGAGCTAAAATCTGCAGGAAAGTGGATCTCGCGAGCCAGATTTGAGTATCCCTGTATTAAGGCCATGGCCTCATCTCATGTTTTTAAAGTGGTAGTTCACCCAAAAATCTAAATTCTGTCTTCGTTTACTCGCACTCATGCAATTTCTAAACCTGTATGACATTCATTCTTCTGTAGAACATACAAGAAGATATTTTGAGAAATGTCTCAGTGTTTTTGTCCATACAATGGAAGTCAATGGCAACAAAAACTGTTCGGTTACCAACATTCCACAGAAGAAAACAAGTCTTAAGAGTTTGGAACAACATGAGAGCTGAGTAAATGACACAAAGTGATAGGCCACCCAAAAAAAGAAAATTAAGACTCTGAGACGTGAACTTTTCTTAAGGTCACCGAGTGATAAACAGCAGTCAGGTTATCTCATTTTGCCATATAGGGGTGAATTCAGGTAAATTGGGATGCCTTTTGTCATTGAAACGACTGGGGAAAATGTCCCAAATAACTTGAAATCACCTTGTTTGCACCTGTTTTTTCCCCCATTTGTTTATTTCTTTATATAGTAACTGCACAGATTTTTTCATCATGTCTATCTGACGGCAGTGAAAATTTCTTAAATCAGGAGTAATGTAATAAAAATGTATTAATTGTATATCATTGCCCAGCTATTTTAATCTCAAGAAGATTATAAAATTTAGTAGTCAAGACAGTTTTTTGGAAGATGTTTCTTCCACGATGATATTTACATTTAAGTTCATACAGGCTGGATTTTTTTCTGCATTATTTGAAAACCTCATGTTAATAAATGACATTAGCTCTTTCCTAAGTTTTTAAAGACCTCTGTTGTAAAAATGGGGAAAATGACAGTATATTGTCTTTCAAATGGCTGTTCTTTGTCTGTTCATCAGTCAAATTGAAAAAAATCAAAATCAAACAATACCAACTTGTTTAACAGCTCTGCAAAGCTGTTCATCTGGATAATATGGCAATACATTGATTTAGTTTGTGATGACTCTACCTCAAACAAGACATTCGGTTGTAACTGCCACCCGTTTGTACACAGCCTCCTCTCTTCAAACACACCTTTAACCGTTCTGACTTTATGCAGGAACTTTTATACAGGTAGCAGCAGAAAAACTGTAGATCTCTGCATCCTCTCATCTCATCTGGTCTGGTCTGATATGAGATTTAGAGCAAAGTCTAACATTCAGTACAGTACTAAATCTCAAAGGATTTGAGAAAACACCTTTCTTTCTTCCTTTCTTGTGGTATGATGAAGCTGGTGGAATTAAATGAGTTGACTTTGCTGTTTTATTAGCTGTTTCTTTAGTAGATGCTGAACCTTTTCTTTATTTTTTTTTTATTTTTTTTTTTCCTTTCCACTGCACTTTTCCCAAGTGTACTGTTTCTGTTTCTGACCTAATGCTAATGAGAGCCATCATTGCTGGCTTTAAGCTTTCATTATTGTGTACACTGGAAAGTAGGAAATGTACCGGAAAACTGCTGTAGCGATTAAAAAGGCATTCTGTTACCAGAGATCAGTGAAGTGTTTTCTATTTTCCAAGCATTGGTTTTCTCATTTTAATTTAAGGTAATGGAGCGTTGAGGAATTATAAGGAAGCATCTTATCTTTCTCATGTGTATTCACTTCACTTCCTGCTATTCCAGTTTGTTGATTACATTTCAAACAGTCTTACTTTGTCCAGCCAACTTGATTTAGGTTAGAAGAGCAGTACTGTTTATTGGAGTGTTTCATATTTTGCCACTTTTCTGTGATTGATTCAACCTCTTTTTTTTTTTTTTTTTTTTTCTGTTTTGTTTTTGTTTGGTTGTGAGCCCTAATTGCTGAATTGCTGATGATATTTTTTGGATTGCTGTGTTAAAGGTTTGATTTTTTTTTTTTTTTTGATTTTTTTTTTTTATTATTATTGGTGTTAAATGTGACATTGAAGTGCAATGCATAGTAGGTTCATAGATTGGAAAGCCTTTTATTTTTCCCCTTTTTACTTTCATGTTTATAGTTAATACTATTATTAACAATACTTAACTATTTATATGGACACACTCTTTTATGAATATGGATTCATTTGGTTTGATAAATTATCAATATTTTGAAAAAAGCATGGCAAGATTTTTTTGTTTGTCAGTGTGATTACTATTAAATGCAAAAATTCTCTGCCCATTTTAGCCATTCACCTTTTTGTGGTCAATTTCAACAAAAATCACCAGCAATTCAAATGGAACATTGAAGTGGTTGTTTATATACTGGAAGAAAATTATGCCCAGCGTCATCTATTGATGTTGTATTGATGTTAGTGATTTAAACATAAATCAGTTAGCAGTCTACCATGTTGAGGAAAATGCAAAATACAGAATCACTCGACCTTTCTTTCTTTGCGTGAGCATTTTACAGGAGTCTTTCTGTAGCTGGATTCTGCAGTGATTTTTATTTCTGTACAGAACTATTTCCCTCTTCCATTCTCTGTAATTGGTTTTTGATAACTTTTGATGTGCAAGAAAATAAAGAGATGAATGAATATATTCTAAGTAAAAAGTGTGAATTTTTTTTTCTCCCCCCTCTATTATTGGATACATTTAGTTTTATTTTGTTACCTACTTGCCTATCTAGTCTAGGTTTCAATAACAGTGACTATTATTAACACAGAAATAACACCTTTTAGTAAGATATATATATATATATATATATTTTTTAAAAAATCTGTTGTGGAAAGCAATACAATAAAATTCAAAAAAATAAATAAACCGTGAACATGGTTAATCTTAATAGCTCTACTTCTACAGCAAATTATATTTCATGAATGTACAAATAACAGTCAACTTTTTGCATGAAATTGGCACATTGTTTTAATTCGTTTAGAAATATTATAAACAGTGTGGATAATTTGAAAAAAAAAGCCTTCATTAAATGTTTACCAATATAATAATAATATACTATTTTTAATCAATTCTATGTTGTCTAAGAAGGAAAAAAAAAGCTAAAGATGTAGAAGAATGCATTAGCGATGGCATTTTAATTGTGAATTTTAAATGTATAAACTCATAAGTTTATATACATTGTACACAATGTGTACATTATACATTATAACGACACTGTGTTATACACAATGGCACACACACACATTCACTCATAAGCAGAAGATTCAACACACACCATCAAGATGACGCACATGTCGTCGTCACGCGTGCTCCCACAATTCAACTCGGCGCGCGCGAAAACACTGAGGTAAACAACAGGAAGAAGTGCAGCTCGCTGACTGATCTAAACAATGAGCAAAAAAGACAGTGCAGGTTCGCGATGCCTCTTTTACCTACACTACTGAACATTTTATGCCTTCATTTTGTTGTGATTTCATAAACGGTAAAGTTATAGCACAACGCTACAATACAATAATCAGCTATGCTAAGTTACATCAGTTTTCCATCTTCGTCTCCCACACAGGTGTCGCACAGATCCTCGCTTACCTGAACGAGAAAAACAGACCCTATAGTGCTCAGGATGTCTTTACAAACCTACAGAAGCAGTGTGGTCTGGGTAAAACGGTAAAAAGCAACACTGCATTTCAGATTTACCCCTTTTGACCAGTTCTGCTTTAATGACATCTGTCCAGTAGTGTGTGATAATACAAGAGCTCTTTGTGGTGTTCACCACCGTCGTGTTAAATGTGATCGTTGAATATTAGAGTTTGTACAGAGTGTGTTATGTTATATGATTTTGAGATGTTAAACGCCTTTATTTTCTCAGGCTGTGGTCAAGGCGATGGAGCAGCTGGCCCAGGAGGGAAAGATTAAAGAGAAAGTCTATGGAAAGCAGAAGATCTACTTTGCAGATCAGGTTGGTTTGATTAGGATGGAGACAGTTTGCTGTTAATATGAAGAGAAATGGTGCTGGGTAATCGGCCTGACAGATGTCCTTTCTAACCCTTCAGTCTCAGTTTGCGGATGTGAGTGATGCTGAGCTTAAGAAGATGGATGCTCGTGTTGCAGAACTCAGTGCTGAAGTACAGACCATCTCGCAGAGCTGCAGGCAGCTGGATACAGGTGTGCGCGCAACATGTGCTGCTGGGAAAAGATCTGTGGTTTGAACTTGTGCACAGACTGTTTGTATTTGATAAAAAGTTCATCTTCTTGCCCTCAGAACTGAAGGAGCTGAACAGCTCATTAACCACAGCAGAGATGAAGGCACAGATCCAGGAGCTGCAGGCAGAGTGCTCTGGGTACAGAGAGAGGATGGATAAAATCAAGTCATCTACAAACCATGTGACCCCTGAGGAGAAGCAGAAGGTTAGAAATCACTGTGTTCTTTAATATCTGGTGATCTTTTGGCCTTGGCAACATTTGTCAAATTAACCATGCAGGGTCTATTCTGGGATCAACAGTAGGTCAGACTAGTGGTTCATATTTTTACGTCCTGCCAGCATTTTTACCTCAGACTCACCAAAAAAATGATAGTATTTATTTTTTGGCAACACATGTCAGGAAATATATTTATTATTTATTTTAGAAAAATATTTTATTGACCCCAAACTTTTGAACAGTAGTGTGTTTGTCTGTATGACAGTAATTGTTACAAAATAATGCTACAAAGTACAAACCATTTCTATTTCGAATAAATGTTGTACTTTTGAAAATCCTGGGGAAAATAAATATCACAGTTTCGACTTAAATATTAAGCAGCACAACTGTTTCTAACATTGATAATAATAAGAAATGTTTCTTGAGCAGCAAACCAGCATATTAGAATGATTTCTGAAGGACCATGTGACACTGAAGACTGGAGTAATGACTGCTGAAAATTCAGCTTTGCCATCACAGGAATAAAATGTATTTCAAAACATAATTCAAAACATATTCCAATTGATAGTTTTCAGTCACGTGACCGGCTCGAAGACTTGGAGGGCAAAACATCCATAGAACTGCTGCACAAGCCTGTCAATTTTTCATCTGTTTCCCAGCCGCAAATATTTAGATCACCTCTCAAAAGAATAAAACAAAGGTATTTCTGAACAAAATGCAAATTTTGGCCATTTGAAATCCATATTAAGCACCCGCGGCAATATTTCAATCATAAACAGTGCGAGAAAACGTTGTAAAAACACTTAAAGTGCCTTAATATATTTAAAACTGTAATATTAAAAGATCAAATTCAGTAATCACCACATTAATGATGCAGTTTACACAGGCAAGCAGATGAGGGCGGAATATAGACAGCAATCCGTTTAGCAGGTTTAGTGTTTTTCCTTCCAATGACTTTTCTATGGGAAGCCATTTAATGTGAAACTTTGCACATTGCGTTTATATTCTGGCTTCATCTTCTTGCCTGTACAAAATATACATAATAAGGTGTCCACTGAATCTCGCCTTTTAATATCTGCGTTTTACTACATTATTACTTGATGCAAGCTGCGTAAAAATAGCTGGCGGTCAGTGGAGCAAAGCTTCGTTTTGCCTGCCAGGTGGGCGTTCCTATAAGAGTGTGACGTCACGTGAAAACTATCAGTAGAAAAGTTATTTTCAATTGAAAAAATATTTCATTACTCCATTTTTCATCAAATGCCTGAACAAAAAATTCTGCAATAATATCTACAATTATACAGCTATATTGTAACTCCATGACTGCTATTAAAAAACAATTTTGCTGAAAACAGTGGCATATTGTGCAAAATATTTACTCTCGGTCTCACAATTTTGATCACAGTTTATTTGAACAGTTACATGACATTATATTGGTAATCTATTTAAATGACCTAAATCATAACAACAATATGCAATACATGACAGAAAACTAAGTGTTATCGTTTACCAGCTCTGTGCATGATTAATGAATACAAAATGTAGTGTTGAGTAAGTGCAAATGACAGTCCATCCACTGACCTGAATCTCTCCCACACTGGCCCTGGGCCATTCTTATTGTTGAGCTCTGCACATTAAATTGCTTTTTCGGTAAGCAATGCAAAAATACTAATCTAAAGCCTTCTAGCATCTCTGGAATATGTTTGATTCATTAGGTGAAGTTTATACAGATAATGTGGCTGTCCTGGGGCAGTCGACAGTATATTATGCTTGTTTATGTTGCTGACAAATGTATTTCTTGCCCCTCAGGTTTACAAGGAGAGAGAGACTTATGTGAAGGAGTGGAGGAAGAGGAAGAGAATGGTAATGATCCATAAAAACATTTATTCACAATCACAACTTCAGATTCTGCCCAGGAGACAAAATGTCAGCTAGTTTTTAATGATACAGCCATAAGGCGTACCTTTATGAAAGTGCATTCATTTCAGATTCTTTGTGTCCCCAGCACCATGGTTTATTTATGAATGGAAACTGCTCTTGCACATTATGGTCTTAACTATCACTGCCTAAGGTCAACTGACCTAACAAATGATACCTGTGATAATGCTACATAACTTACACTATACAGATAATTAGGTATATGTTAAGTCTTAAGTACCATAACATGAGACTCCACGCATGGCTTTTAAGTAATTTATGTCTCTTTACCTGCCAGGTTACCGATATGGTTGGAGCTATTTTGGAGGGGTACCCAAAAAGCAAGAAACAGTTTCTGGTGAGTCATTCCCTTAAAACGGGTTTCCAAACTTTTTTCGGGTTTCCAAATTTACTTAATGTACTCCCTGAGATTTGATGTTAATATTTCAATTACATCACGTTTGCTTGTTCACGATTCTCTGATGTCAGTTTATGGTCACATGGCATGCCAGTAAATAGATAAAAGAGTGAATCTTAAAATGAATATTTGACAGTAATTATAATTTTTACACTTCAAGTAATAATACTAATATTTATCTTAAATACTTTACTTTTTAATGTTCAAACTCTCGAGCTTTTATTTTACCATAATACTATTGAAATGCTGTAAACTTTAAACTTCTATTAAAATATTGGAAATTATGTGACTGTAAATAAAGCGAACCTGCCTCAAGTAGCAATGCATGTTAAAGTTGCAGCACATGCGGAGATAGTCTTTTTACATTGGATATTATTAAAGAGATAATACACCCAAAAATTTAAATTCTGTCAATATTTACTCAGCCTCATGTCGTTCCAAACCCATAAGACCTTCAGTCATCTTCGGAACACAAATTAAGATATTTTTGATGAAATCCGAGAGCTTTCTGTTCCTCTGCAGACAGCAGCTCAACTGACACGTTCAAGGCCCAGAAACAGTCCATGAAAGTACTCCATGTGAGATCAGTGGCTCAACCATAATTTTATGAAGCTACGAGAATACGTTTTTGTGCTCAACAAAAACAAAAATAATGACTTTATTCAACAATTCTTCTCTGCCGTGGCCCCATTGGCCGCCATTATCGACAGTACCACAATGCATGCGTGTGCATGAAGTTATTTTTGTTTTCTTTGCGCACAAAATATGTTCTTGTAGCTTTGTAAAATTAAGGTTGAACCACCGATGTCACATGGACTACACTGCCCGTCCAAAAAAAAAAGTCTCACACACTAATATTTCGTTGGACCACCTTTAGCTTTGATTATGGCACGCATTCGCCGTGGCATCATTTCGATAAGCTTCTGCAATGTTACAACATTTATTCCCGTCCCGAGTTACATTAATTTTTTTGCCAAGATCTTGTATTGATTACGGGAGAGTCGGACCGCTGCGCAAAGTCTTCTCCAGCACATCCCAAAGATTCTCAATGGGGATAAGGTCTGACTCTGGACTCTGTAGTGGCCAATCCATGTGTGAAAATGTCTCATGCTCCCTGAACCACTCTTTCACAATTTTAGCCCGATGAATCCTGGCATTGTCATCTTGGAATATGCCCGTGCCATCAGGGAAGAAAAAAATCATTGATGGAATAACCTGGTCATTCAGTATATTCAGGTAGTCAGCTGACCTCATTCTTTGGGCAGATAACATAATCATCCATGCAGTAATTATCCAATGGGAGGATCTTACCTATTTGCTTAGTTAAATCCAAGTGGTGACTTTTTGGACGGGCAGTGTATTTTAACAATGTCCTTACTACATTTTTGAGCCTGGGAACATTTCAGTTCCATTGCTGTCTATGGAGGGTCAGAAAGCTCTCGGAATTCATCAAAAATATCTTAATTTGTGTTCTGAACATGAACGAAGGGTTTGGAAGGACATGAAGTTGAGTAATTAATGACAGAATTTTAATTTTTGAGTGAACTATTTCTTTAATTATTAGCTTTTCATCAACTTAAAAACCCCCACAGTTCCCTCACAAACCCCTAGGGGCTCACAGCCATTGATTTGGGAAACCCTGCCTTAGAGTATCATGTGTATTTTTATACTGGCAAATGGGAAAAACTTTCTTTCCTCTACATCTTGTGTTTGAAATCAGGAGGAGGCTGGGATTGAAACGGATGAGGACCATAAAGTGACAATGCCCAACATTTGATGGAGGACTCACTGATTAAATTCAGATGCCGCCAACATCGTTGCTGGGACACCAGACCTTTGGAAAGGTTGGAAAGTAATGTAGAGGATTCTAGGACACTGAGAAGTGTTTTGTTAAAAGCCAGTCCTATTTATAAAGTTCTGTTGAGAAAGAAAGAACAAACAAGCTGTAAATAAGTTTGACCATTGTTTATTTTTCAATTAAAAAAATTATACAATACAAAAATATTTTCACCAGATTCTTCTGTTGAAGTCAGAAATGCAGAAGCACAGAGTCTAGTATAGTAGTTCAGCACGATGTAGCCTCGTTTCTGTTGAGCTGGCATTCGCTCCACTGTATGGCTTAACTTTTAAAGACGTCCCTTATTCCAGCACAGGTCAAACAGTTGATTGTACTATCATCTGCTATTTAAAAAAGATCTCAATACCTAAAAATCTGTGTCCTGAGTAGACTTCGATTCTAATTTTCCTTACGCCTTAATTAACATTCATTAAAAATATAAATAGAATTGGGCAGTCACACCATGTGAAGCTGCTACCACACACGGATACGACTGTGTCTTCATTGATAGCTTATGCAGCACAAAACATACTGATCACAAGAGCTTAAACCATTAACATAAATGTAGAATAAAACATTATTGCGCTACACAAAGCTGAACAAAAAACTGACATAACATGACAAAAAAAGAGGTTTATCTTCCATTATTTGTGCGTAGACACTGCAATCTTTAGTCACAGCATCCCAAGGACAAAGAGGAACTAAGATGGCTCAGCATTGCCTAACTTTAATTATATTAAAGCATGCCAGACAGCTGTTTTTGGACGTAAAAACCAACTGACAGTGATACGTCACAGTGTAACCAGACCTCTCGGCTCCCCTTTCCAGCACTAGGCTGTTCGCAAAGGTGAAAATGTAGTTGTGCTTTGGAAAATGATTTGAACATGAGGTAAAGATGATAACTGAATGCAACACACCAAGCTTAATCATTCAAAGGCAGCTGTCTGTTTTAAAATGCAGTAAATTGAAACATATCTCTCACCTCAGTATATGGGGTGTGAAGTTGTCTGACAACTGAGTGTTCCTCATATTTGTGGTTGTCAGGATGCTATTTTATCTTAGCATCACAACTGCAAACTTTTGAAAATATGAATACTGATGAAACTCTTCTGGTTTTAGACTAAACAAAGAAATGATTAAACTTCAGGACTGAGGTGTGTTCGACAACATCAACTAAACAGAACTTACACCTTCTTTAATTTCTAAACCAGCTGAAGGTGTGTGAGGAAACAATATTGGATCAGATTATTACCTTCCAAATTATTAGTAATAAAATGACTGATCGGAACAAATTATTGCATTTCCACATTTGTTGACTGGAATCACTGCCATAAACACTGTCAGTCAATACTTGAGCAAGCGCTACTTCATCTCTTTAGAGTTCTTGAACACACCCCAGTCCATTAGTGTGCTGATACCCTGCTGCATAGTGTATGTGTGTATGTGTGAAAGAGAGACTGTTCTTGAATGAGATATTAGCCTGAGAGACAGACAAACATACAGATTAACAGCATCAGTACAGCTGACCATTCATTTGCTGCAGCACGGTCACCACAAACTCCCTCAGCGTCTGTGAACAATACAGAAAAACATGGTCAGTCAGAGTTTACAGTGTTTATCTAAGCCTGTGTAGGTGATTGCCTGAAAAGCTGAAGATTGTTGCTTGTGTAGTGATCAGGTTGTTTTGAGCAGTGTTATTAATGTTTTTATGGCACGTTTTGTGTGTTTAATGCATTTCCAGGTTGCTTTGTCTGGTTGCTATGAGCACATACTTTGTGTTTTTGGCGAGGGACATTTATACTTGATCATTTCATGCATTTTTCCTGTTAAGAAATATACTCAGCTATGTGATTAAAAAAAGGTGTGTGTAAATGTTCTCTAAAACAGTAATTCTCAACCAGGGGCCTGGTAAAATATTTAATGAATATACATTATTTTCTAGTTTTCAAACTCTACAATATTTGATCGGGTAGAAAGTGATTACAAACTATTTTTAAAAATCCTTCTGAATCCTTATCCAGTAAATCACAAACAACTGGAAAACTCATGGAGCCTTTAAATATGGTTGTGGACCTTTACGTTAAAAAAGCTAAGAACTGCAACTCGTTGTTCATGTCATAATTCAGCTATTAACAAACCTTAAAGGAATAGTTCACCTAAAAATGAAAATGTTGTCATTTACTTCATATTGTTCCAAACCTATATAAGTTTATCTTAAGCTGAACACAAAAGAAGATATTTTGAAAAATGTTGTTGTTCGTTCCCATTGACTTCCATAGTAGGGAAAGAAATACTATGGAAGTCAATGGGGACCATCAATTGTTTGATTACCTGCATTGTTCATAACATCTTTTATGTTCAACATAAGAAAAAACAAATGATGACAATTTTCATTTTTGGGTGAACTATCCCTTTAAACGTGTGAGTAGGGCTGGGCGGTATAACGACATGGGTAGTTTGATACAAGCACATCTGAAAAAATATCCAGGGAGGACACAGACTGAGCTGCTGTGGAGAAAGTGCATAATACAATTTGTTCTAAACATGTGACAAGATTTATATGAAGGGCTTTAAAAAACTCGTAAGATATAGTAGCCTATAGTTTATAGTTTGTTTAAAGTGGCTCTGACAGAAACGCTGCCAGAGATGCTACTCACGCTGTTTAGTGTGTTTGAGATGTGCTGTTTTCCGTAATGCATAACTTACATTTCACAGGTATATTCTCCATCTGTAAATGTTAGAAAGCCATGGAAATATTTCCATTTTGCTGTCAGAAGTGCATGAGCTTTTGCTTTGCGATTCTCCGCTAAACTTCACAGACTTCATATAGAATGAGCGCTGCCACGCCAAATAGACGGAGCTCAATGAAATAGGAGCGCAATAACTCTGACTAAAATATACATTTTGCTGAAATATTTGTAGTTGGACAATAAATGTGACATATGTAGAATTTTAAACCTACAAGTAAGTGTATTTGTATGATAGCACTAACTGTAAAGTGTCATGGGGAAATTAAAATAGCCTTTTTACTCAATTAGCCTGTGCTTTTTTATTATTTTCAGTTTAGTAAATTGAACTTCTGCTTTAAAAGCATTATTTTTGTTTTCAGATTGTAATGTTACAATGTTAGAATAGTGTTTTTTGTTTGTTTGTTTTTTTAACCTTTTTGCACGTAATATATGCCTACATGCTTATTCACTTTTTGTTTGTTTAATCCAAATACAAAATACTGAGATATATACTGTAAGTCAGCCAAAAAATACTGAGATATGAATTTTTGTTCATATCGCCCAGCCCTACGTGTGAGCATGTGTATGTGCTACCTGGGGCTTGCAGTGTTCCTCGATCCAGCTGAAGACGCAGGCAGAGAGCTCCTGAAAGCTGCTGACCGACACTGAGGCACTGAAGGACTGGAACAGAGAGTCCATGATGCTCTGAAACACACTGAACTTCACCTGATCTGAAACCTGCTCGCTGCCCTGCTGAGGGTTATTCTGATGGGCCTTCACAATGTGCTCATAGTTCCTGAAACAAACCATTAGAGACACCTTAGTATCTGAGACTTTTCTTCCTCCCTCCCTTTTATAGGTCTTAAAGGTGTTATATTTCTTGGCAGAAGAGTGACAGTGTCAGATAAAGCCGAAAACAACCCTGCGGGAGAATAAGTGGAACTACATTTGTCTGGCCCCCTGTAAATAACCCCCCACTCACGTTTTCATAATTTTCAGCGCCATCACCTCCTTCCTAAGTGTGGAAACATCCTCTTCCTGCTTCTTCTTTTCTTTGTGGAGAAACTGAATGTAGTCGATTGCTGCAAACACACACACACAAGCTGCTGAGCTTTTCCATTCCAGAGTGAAAGACATGTGACAAGGAAATATAAATAGATAATGACGGTTCTCACTCTTCTGCAGGACTGTAGCTTTACTCATCTTCTGTGTGGCCATGGCAAAGTCAGACTGCTGCTGGCATGTAGGCACTATAGACTGCAGGTCATCATAGCCTTTCTGTGGGACAGAGGTCCGTACAGACACATTTGAGTGACAGAAGTAGAACGCTAGAAGGCACTGTGTTCTTTTACACACAAGCAGCTCACAATCCAGTGTTTTCAGGATCTCAAAATGGCTCTGTTCACAGTAAATTCTGCTCCACATAAACGCATCTCTGCATGTTTTGGGTTGCTTGTACTGTGTATTTGTGTACTGGGAACACAACATGCACTGATCATATTCCCAAATTTGTAATAAAAAGCACTTACAAACCAGCTGTTGTCAACAGAAGAGATGATTTAAAGGGTCCCTGCATAATTTTTTCCACCATAATGAAAGCTTGATGGATTATTATTATTATTGCCATATTTCTATATAATCACAAAGTGTTTGGCCAAATTGAGCAGCCCTACAAACAAGCACAGCACCTGGAGCTTTAAAAAAACAATTATAATTGTAAACAATTTACAATTTTATCAGGGAATAAAGTAATATTCTTTGTGCAGACCTATGCTTACAAAATCAGTATTTCTATTTGGCCAAAATATCCCCACCCACCCAGATTTAGACTCTTAAACTAGTGCTAAACGAAAGTTAAATCGATCCAAAGACTTTGGCAGTTACATCTCATCTTGCGCTATATTTTTAAGATAGCATGTGAAGTTAAACATATTTCAACACAAAATACGGATCTCATGACACTATTCCATTTCATTGCATCAGACAGAACTGCAATGCTGCTCCCCTGAACTGAAAGTCACAGAGTACAGCTGCTGTCAAAAAAGCAACTGAACCACAAAGTAACACCCAAAAGACCACCATTACCTAATGTAATATTAAAAATGGAATGTTTTTGAGTAATTCAAACTGAATGTAATCAAGTCAAGTAATTACTGTGCTTTTATGATCGATTATTGCCGTCACTTCCAAGTACTTAGATTCCCTTGTGCTTATGTAAGCTACTATATTTTCTTTGTTTTCCCTAAACCAATTTGCTCTTCTCGTTCTTACCTTGATGGCATCTCTGCGTTTCTGCTCTGCCTGTGTGTGTGCCTGTCTCCTCCGGTCTTTATACGACTCCTTATAGGGCGTCTCATGTCTGTTATCACTGTCTTCATCATCTAAACCATAGGGAAGAATGTATGTTGTAGCAGACTGTGTATTGATGTCTGTCATTAAAGTTACAATAATCAACACATGTTTTCTTTTATATCACACAGCTAAGTGTAACATAATTGAAAAAGAAAACAATATAGGCCATGGACTTGGTTCTTTGCATCAGAGGGAGCAGAGAAGAGTCTGACATACAGTACATATGCATGGATTTAATTGTTCACAATTAGATCTAACATGCATTTTAGAAAATAGATGGGTGAATTTAGTATTTCATGACAGTGAAACGATGACCGTTTTAGAGCAAAGGTTATAAAATAATGGTCATGTTTGATATTAGATGATTGAGGTATCACTACCTGTGTTTGGTACTGAAGAGGCACTTGTGGATCCGATGCTGTTGGCTCTTGACACCAAACTTCCTTTGCGAGCACTCTCGGCAAAGAAACCTAATGATATAGAAATTTATATAAGTATAAATGTGTACAAATTATTTGAGACTTTCAGTAATATTTTATAGCTCTGGTACTCACTGTGATCGAAGCCGTTGTCGCTGAAGGCGCCGTCCGTCTGCTGAGACATGGTGAGACGGGTGATATAAAAAGACAAACAGAAGAACAGTCAAAACCAGCCAGACTAAACGTTCAGAGACCAGCCAACTGATGATCACATATGCAAACAGAGCCTGACCTGTCCTGCCTTACCTTTATCTAGGACACCTCTAACTCCCCACTGTGATGTGTCCCAAATAACCCCTTTAAAGGGTGACATTTAATCTACATGCATAATGCGTCGCCAAACTCTCAGATTGAGCAATCTCTGTCATATTGTCAAACTGTCATTACAGTCATTACAGTATTTTATTCGTTGCATATGAATTTGTCAGGAAGTTATAATGCACTGGAACAGCAGCATAAATACGGTGAAGGCACAAACAAAGAAAACTAGTGAGCTTTATTTTGCGTCTCGAGTATTTTGGCGCATCATCTGTCACTTGAATCGAATCCCGTTCTCTGGGGAGTCGATTCGTTCGTTCGAACGCGCCTTCGATGCCCAAAAATTCTGTCTAGTAACAATTTAAATACGTTTCGAAACACACAGCCATAAAGAGTCAATGTAGCGAACAAGCAAGTTAGCTTAGCGGATTCAACTCTTACACATCTGTTACAGCTTCCATTCTAACATTTACAACGTAAATAGTCACAGAACAGCTTTCGGCCGCGTTTCTGTAGTGATTTGTTGTCTAAATCACCGCTAAATATATTGCACTTTCAGACCACGATAATGTGGGAAGCAGGGTAATTGTTCTTTTGACTTGCTGAACTTTACGACTAATGTTAGCCAGCTAAGCTAGAGAGTGAAACCAACCGCTGCAGACCTACACAGATAAACAGAAACGCACTTCACGAGGGAGATTTGGGAGGATATGGCTGTTTAAAATCAACGAACAGTATTTATCTGAATATTTTTCCTTACTTTGAGCCAGGGATCCTCCGGTGACGCGCTGTTTTCCGTCATTTTGAAATAAACAATGACTGGATTTTACGAGCTGCGCCCCCTATTGGCCATTATCTGGTCGGACCACTAGAGACTCATCCACTCTCTCTCTCATCTATCTCCTCTGTCGTTCTCTCTTTCTCCTGACTACTGACGACTATGACTTCAAATGAACTCTGGTTCATTAATATATTTATCTATTCGTTCCAGTGTTGGATACGAGTCCAGTGTCAAGTCCTAGTTTTTAATCAATTGAGTTTAAGTGGGAGACGTTTATTAATGTCTTTTCATGTTGATTTTTTTATTTATTTATTTTATATTACACACATAACATGGATTCGTCTGTACTCTGAAAAATTTCTGCGTCCAAAATATCCGAGTCCGAGTCCACCCGAGTCCGTCCAAGTTCATTCACAACTGCAGTCCAATTCCAAGTCCTGAGTCCAAGTACTACAACTCTGATTCGTTCATCCATTTCTTCCTTTTTTTTTTAACTTATTGGATTGTCTATGTATTATATTAGCCTATTCACATATACCTTACATTGATCATCTAAATGAGTAAAGATAAACATCAGTGTGTGGTCATATTCCACAGGGTGGAGCTCTAAGAGTTTGTCATACATCAAACTGAGAGTTAAAGCTCATATAGCACATAGTAACGGGAGTAGGCCCTATCTATCTATCTATCTATCTATCTATCTATCTATCTATCTATCT
>JAFVLL020035142.1:0-29659 GCA_021397915.2 Tor tambroides | reverse complement strand
AGATTAGCCAATTAGTCACATCCCACGACATATCTGCATATGTACTCATGTTGTGCAGTGGGAGGTCCCTCTCTGTCTTCTTGTGTATGTGTGTGTGTTATGGGGGTCAGGTAGAAAGGCCTACACTAATTGCCCTTTCCCCAGTGAGTGTATATGTATGTAGACTCATTTAGATTCCACTGTGGTGAGCCCTCAGTTCATTCCACTGTGTTCATTATCATACTCTAATAACTAGAACTGCAGCTTTTACAGAGAGAGAGATGCATGCTTAAGTGCCCTAGGGGTAGGAGGTGGGTAGGGGTGTTCAGGCTAGTGAATCAAGGGCCCATGATTCATTTCTAGTGTCTTGAAAGGGCAATCTGTAATTTTAGACACTGCATCACTTGGTGCTACCTGGTGCGTCTTGTATTTGGAAACACAGCAGTGGTATCTCTAAAGAAGTGTACATGCAATATAATAGAATAAAAAAATTAAGTAATATAATAGAGTATAATATAATTTTTAAGCTAATGATACAAGCTAAAAGCTGCAGCTACAGCATTTTACAATATGCCAAAATGGATATTCAACAGTTCAAAATCGCTATTTTTTTCATGCCCTTTCATACACTGGTGCTCAGATTTACAGAAGGATGTTTTCTTTCTTTTAATTTGCTGTATTATAAATGCGTTGTGCCTTTCCTGAGCATTTTTTCTTCTGCGCCTGTGCTTGTTTTGTGCATTATGAGAATGTTTTCTCCTCTCTCTGTCTTGCTTTCTCTCTGTATGATGTCATGTATGAGTAACGAGCGGCGGGCACCGATATTCATCACCCACTCCTGCACGTGCTCGGAGGGTCTTCATTATATTAATTACTCTTATTGGAAGAGTGATCATCGACCCAATCAGAATCCATCACATGCTGGTTCCCGGGGTGATCAGAATCCATCGCCAGCCGGATCCCAAGACGACTGGCCTGGTAAATGATGACAGTAGTGTACGGGCTGACGGCACACTGTACCCCACGGGGCGTTTCTTGTACATTTATTTATGTTAGCACAGGCTAGGCTAACAGCAGTGTGCTGCTTGCCAGTAGTCCTCGGCCAAATCCAAGTGCAACTCATCTTAGCACAGGTTTATTAAAATTTCCAGTGCTTTTGTGTGGAAGTATCCAGATTTTTTGAGTTTTGTGCAGCTTAATGTGGTACTTGGACATTCAGAGGCAAACATATCTGATGCTAAAATGCTCTCAGTCTATGATGTTGCATCATATTTTACATTGTCGTGTTAGTTGTAGTACCCTAGTGGCCTTAATTTTTCTTCCCGACAACATTTACTTCATTTTTCCCTTCTTTATGTTTCAAAATTTAATTTGACAGCCTCTAAACACTGCTTCAGGGCTTGTTTGGTAACACTAATTGGGTTGGATGAACCAGGGCAATCAAGTTGTATAAATTAGGCAATATAACAAAGTAATCAATACACCTAAGCATGTCACTTTAACAGCGGAATTCACATTATGGAGATAAAGCTCTTAAAGCCATCATGTCGTAATGAAACAACAACTGTTTCCAATACCTCTGCTGCTGCACTTGATGTTTGCTTCATGGTCAATTGACTTGGCAGTTCATCCATGCCTCTGTTAATTGAACGAGGTAAGAAGGCAAGAGTTAGAGAGACTGAGAAAGGGAGTTGGTGTAGAAAAATGTGTGCAAGAAAGAGAAAGCGATTTAGCACTAAAGCACCATTGATTAGCTGTTCAGCTTTGCAGTGGTTCTCAGCCAACTCAGCCTCATCACAGCAAAACAAACACATAAACACCCATAATTGGCTCATTTAGAGATGGGAGGAGCCTGTGGATAATGGACCTGGGGATTAGCCACTGTTCTTTAGCAGAGATAGCCAATGAAATGCTGGTAACTCTGTATGCATACGCTTGTTTGCGTCTGTACAAAAGCAGTAGCAAGTGTGTGTGTTTCGAATAACGGTGAGAAAAGATACGGAGGACAAAGTTGCCACAGCGTATTCTTTCCATCGTTTTCTCTCCCTTCTCCCACAGCTCCAATCATTCATCACCCCATCATGCCCTCTCGATGGGGTGGAACTGGCCGGGGGCTTCTGGGATACGGTGCTGGACAGGGAATGATGGGATAGTGTAGTCGCGATGTCATCACTAATCCAGCGCTCTCATCCACTGAGCTAAATCTTCATCTATCAGTGAGACCCTGTACCATTAAAGCTGCTGCACACACTTACACACACACATACAGCTCAGTGGAGCATTGGGCTGGGCAGATGGAGTAAATATAGATAGAATTGGTTTGATTGCAATAGAAAAGGCCAGTGAGTTCCTGTGTGACTGTCAGAGGGTAAAGAGAATAGATGGACATGGGGGTGCCCTCTCAGTGCCTTTCTAAATACAAACATAGCATACACAAATACCCTCAAAACTTTTTCCTTGCACATAAACATTTTAAAGCCCATCACAAATCTTAACTCTTGTTATTATCAGCTAACAGTGCATTCTGAAGAAGCTGTTTATATTAACACACACACAAAATTCTGTCTATTCTTTTGTAATATCTGCTGCAAAAAAAAAGTCATGACACATGAACAATTGGACGTACTTGACTGAATGTAGAGTATTTTTCTCATGGGCTTAAAGCCCTTATCATCTCGTGCCTTATTTTTGTTTGAGATGGACCAGATAGACTGAACACACAACATGCCCAAATAGCCAGGAAATTTGTTGCAATGAAACCTGCCATAAAAGTTGCAATGTAACAAAAGTAGTGGAAGAAGTTTTCTTCTGTATTGTGGCATACATCTGAGGGAAACACTGAAACTGGATGGAGGCATATTGTAATATGAGCTTGCAGTCGTAAGGAGCAGGGTTTAAGTGGACTAAATGTTTGGAGATATGCATATCTGCAGAAAGAAGGATGTCTTTTCAACAGAGGATGGAGTTATGAAATTTTGATTAAAAATTAGGCTACAAGGTCTAAATAAATAAATAAATAAATATATATGCATGGTAGAATCGTTCATAATAAAATACTTAACATGTTTTAAAAAAAATAGATTTCCATTTAATGTTGACTTTAAACAGTAGGCTATTTTTTAATTAATTAATTAATTAATTTACACAAAAAATATGACAAAACTTCATGAAACAGAAATATAAGTTAAAAGTAACACAAAAATATTAATAGTTAATTAATAATGTAAATAAATAAAAATTTACATGTGACAACTTGAAATTTTCTGATATTGCTGGTGTCACAAAAAAGGTTTTTAATTTAATCTTTTTAAATGAAAAGTTTGTTATATAAACAGTAATTTCAGAAGTGAAAAAGTCCTCTCCCTTCCAAAAGTAGCCTAATTCGTTTGACAATAAACGTTTGTTCCGAAATTGTTCGCGAATAGAAAAATGGCCGCCCACATTTACACCTCAAGGACGCTTGTTCGGTATTTACAAACCTCCCCCGTCCAGTCGCGCAAAGGTAAGTGGGCTGTAGGATTGATTCTTTTTAAATCACCAGAAAGTAACATAATATCGTCCAGTTGGAGTTTAAGTAACGATGAGTTACTCTGACAAAGAATTCTGACAAAGTTGCGTTACAAGCCTGCCAAACACGTACTGTTTTCGAGTAGGCCTACTGAGCACATGCAGCTCTTCATAAGTTTAGCAAAGAGTGGCTTAAATTTTATTATTAAACGTTCCTTGATCATATCAGTTTCATCTTAACAGTTTGAGCAGCTTCTTTCAAGGTGGACTGAGTAAAGCAGGCTTTGCAAAAAGGTTGTTATGGAAAGACTGGGGCAATGCCAACTTTATTGAACTTGTCAGTAAACCCTCATACAGTGAGTATGCCGTTACTCATTTTACATGCAAAAAGCTTGTTTACGTAGAAGTTTTAAAGGTACTTCAGCATAAAAACAAAAATCCTTTTGTGTTTGTTGCAAGAAAAGAAACACTCTGCTACTCTATCCATTTGTATCAGGCATTGAATCACTGTCTGCATTCCCACTGGTAGTCAGTGCATTGTGTTACTGCTCATTTACATAAAGTTCACATTAATCTTTCCTGTGATCACTGACATAGTTGCAAATCTGTAGATCCAAACCTTTTTTAGTGTAAAAGCCGTTTACCATATTATACTCCAGTGTTGCCAGATCTTGCAAAATAAAACGATGTGTGAAATAAAACTACTTTTTCTAAGTAAAAATTTTTTTTTTTTAACTTGTTTTCATGATTTCACACACACACACAAAATATACATAAACTTACCTAAAATGTGGATTAGGGTTGTGTGTGTGCGTGTGTGCAGTAATATTAGTTTTTTTTCCCCCGTATTTCTGCTTTGATCCTAGGTTTCATGTGCTACAGTGGTTAAGATTATAAGCCCAGAGTTGCATATTGTAAGCAGACATGGCAACACTGATACACGCATTTTCCTGTTTAGAGGAACACCTAGAGGCTCTATCTATCCTCTGAAGCTCATTGATTCTGTCAAGCTTCAGACGGAGAGGAGTCCATTCACCCATCTCTCTCTTTCTCTCTCCCCTCCTGCTTTTACCACACCAACATGCTCTTTTTTCCCCTCTACATCCCCATGCATCCATTCCTTTTCCATCTTTCTCCTCTATTATTCCACTTTTCACTCCCTCTCACTCACTCACTTAAAATCAATATTGATTATTATCTTTTAAGAGTCATGTCTAGTCTGCAGCATAGAGAGAAGGGAGGCAGCATAGCTGTATTTTATTTCACATCATCATCATCATCATCATTTCTACTGTGCAGGAGTTACTACTTATCAGTGAGCATAAATTGCAAGAGGAGAGGAGAAAAGAAGGATGCCAGGGGAATGAGGAGGAGGAGAGGAAGACACACAACCTATAGGGCAGCCCATATTGATTGCTTTTATGAAGTGAGAAGAGGAAAGGTGTGTATGTGTTCAAATTACACAGCAACATATGTTAGGTTTTCATTTTAGGCATATTGCATTCAAATATCATTTTCAAATGCATGACCAGCATTTTAATACATATTAATGTTGTCCAGAGTTTTTTGAAATTGAGTTTTAACTTTGTGTGTGTGTGTGTGTGTGTGTGTGTCCTTTCATGGTTGGTGCTCCATCACATTGTTTCTGATTGGTCCATGATTACTATTGACACTCTGATGATGGACATGAATAAAAGTGACTGTGATGAGATAAGACTTTTACAGGGCTATCTCTCACCCACCTTTATCACCCAGACTGTGTGTGTGTGTGTGTGTGTGTGTGTGCGTGCATGTGTGCGTGCAAGAGTATTGGACAGGGCATTCAGAGAACAGGGAATGAGAATAGAAATGTGAACTGGTAAGAGAAAGAGAGATGGGAGCTCATATTCAATAGTTGTTGTTTTTTTCAGCTGTCGCTGCCATTTATGAATTTTGTCCATGTAAGAGAACTGTAAATCTGCTTGTGGTATGTGGTTTGTGTACTTGTCTGTAAAACTGACCCTGAATGTATTATTTGAAAAGGGGATGATCTTGCACTTCATGAAACAACATTTTCCAGTAGGCGAAAGAGAGACAGAATAGAGAGAGAGAGAGAGAGTAAAATACACGGAGAGGAACTCAAGAGGTCAACTGATTGTAAGAGAGACCCATAAAAGTTCCATTAACCTGTTCAGAGTTAAGAGCTTGTTCAGCTTAGCTACAGACAACTAGCACAAACAGAACATCACCATAAAAACCAAACACACATACAGGTTATACTCAGAGGCCTTCTATCCTTAACATACTTTATCTGGCTGAGCTTAAAGCCGTGCATTTCCTCTGAATGAGTCACAACACAGAGACGCCAGTGTGTGTGTGTGTGTGTGTGTGTGTGTGTGTGTGTGGAAGTTTGTATGTGCATGATTTAATGTGCTTGACTCCCACACTCAAAGTGAGTGGCTCAAACACAAACAGTGAGTTATCTTTAAAGTTGTCCATTAAAGATGGAAACTCAGATCCACCCTCCACTTCCATCCCTTGTTTTTCATCCCTTCTTTCCTATTCTTCCCCTTTTCAAAAATCTATTATTATTCCATTGGAGCCTAAGTTGCGTAACACACACTTGAGTCAGAGGCCTTTTTTGTGTTTTTACTTGACTAATTTTCTGTTTGACTCTTTCAATCAGTGATCGAAGATCATTCAGAGTTAATATTCTTTCAAAGTGTTACTGAAATAACATACATATAAAATAAATATATGACATGTAAGTCTTGTCATTGCCATAACTAAAATGCAAGTATTTGTTACAGAAATAAAAGTTATTGTCATGCTGCTATTGAAAGAATTCTGTTAAATTCCTAAATTTTCTTGAATTTTGCAAACAGAATTTAATAAGTAGAATTAAAATGAATTAAATGTGAACAAAATACTGTAATTTTTAAATAGAAAAACAAAGATTAAGACAGACTTTGTAAGTCTTGATTGAAATTTTTGAAAACAGTTTAAAAAGTAGTTAGATACGTGAAATGCCACCTATAGAAATTTGTATTTTCTAGTTTATATAATTAACTTTTTGAACCAGGGTGCATTAGAATGCATTACCTGTGTTGAATTTCATTGAATTCAAATTCAGTCAAATTCCTCTTGTCATTTCAATTCAATTTTGAATTCAAACTTCAGTATTTCAGTTCTGAATTTTGCATAACCCTAGAATTCTTATAGCAATGTTTCATTTCTCTTATGTTTTCTATATGACTTAAAGGGTTAGTTCACCCCAAAATGAAAATTCTGTCATTAATTACTCACCCTCATGACGTTCCAAACCTGTAAGACCTTCCTTCATCTTTGGAACACAAATTAAGATATTTCTGATGAAATCTGAGAGCTCTCTGACCCTCCCATAGAAAGCAACGCAACTGTAATGTTCCCAGGTCCAGATATGTAGTACATCGGTAAAACAGTCCATGTGACATCAGTGGCTCAACTTCAATTATGCGAAGATACGAGAATACTTTTTGTGCGCAAAGAAAACAAAAATAACAATTTATTACAATTCTTTTCCCCCGAGTTACCGTCTTCCGCCATTTTGGAGAGTACCCAAGAGCGTAATCAACGTAATTAGCATTGTTTACGTTCAGGGGGAAAGTGCGCACATGAACATAATCAACGTAATCAGCGCTGTTTACGCTTAGGAGAAAGTGCACGCATGCCTCGTGATATTCTCCAAAATGGTGGAAGACGATAACTCTGGGGAGAAGAGTTGTTGAATAAAGTTGCTATTTTTGTTTTCTTTGCGCACAAAGTATTCTCGTAGCATCACAAAATTGAAGTTGAGCCACTGATGTCGCATGGGTTGTTTTACCAATGTCCTTATTACATTTCTGGACCTGAACATTACAGTTGCGTTACTGTCAATGCAGGGTCAGAGAGCTCTCAGATTTCATCAAAAATGTCTTAATTTGTGTTCTGAACATGAACGAAGGTCTTGCGGGTTTGGAACGACATGAATGTGAGTAATTAATGACAGAATTTTCATTTTTGGGTGAACTATCCCTTTAATGCTATCCATGTGAAAATGTCATGGTGCTTTCTGAAATCTGTGAAAGTCTTGCTTGGTCCAGTCTGAATATGGTGATGAGAACAAAGAGAATATCAAGTATAGCTTGAATGAAAATTTTGTCATTTACTCACCCTTATGTCGTTCCAAATCTGTATGAGTTTCTTTATTATGTTGAACACAAAAGAAGATATTTTGAAAACCAAACAGTTGTTGGTCCCCATTGACGTCCATAGTAGGCAAAGAAATACTATGGAAGTCAGTGGGGACCATCAACTGTTTGATTACCAGTATTCTTCATAATATCTTCTTTTATGTTCAACATAAAAAGAAACTCTTTGGAATGACATGAGTGAACGATGACAAAATTTTCATTTTGGGGTGAACTATTCCTTTAATACAATCTAATGAAAGCTTGAGCAAGCAGCTTAGCTACTGCACATAGCTCATGTCTTGAATCTTTAACAGCAGCTAGTGTGTAGAGGGGGAAAACCAGGACACCCCTGTCATGCACCAATGATTCTCCTGTCAGTGTGCGCCTTGTCCTGTTGCCTTCTGGGGGTTGGGGGTTGGAGCATATCGGACACAAGTAAAAGGGCCAGAGAGCTGTAATGAAAACACATCACTTGTTCCCAGGGCTACACCATCACACGCATACAGTACTTGTGTATACACTTCTCTACTTGTATAACATTCACCAGCAACATTCAACTCTCATCATCCTTTCTAAAAGTTTAGGTGGAATATTTCTTTTTATTAGCAATTGTCAGTTGAGTATAATTGCTGTCAGGATTTGTGCTTGAGAACATTCTTGAACTGTACATTTTTGTAACGTATATGTTGATATTCTTAAGTTGTTTTGATATTTCACAATGTTATAGATTTCTTCTTTGATAAAAGACTGAGAAATGATGGGAAAACTCAGGGTTTGGCGTGGTTGCCGTGCAGCTCGACGGCATGGTTGCCGAGTAATAAAGCGTAGTGCTGTAAAATAAAACGAGGTGTGGAGAGAGCTGGAGAGCACTGCAAAGCCATTGGCTCCCTGAGTCATCATAAAACAATAACTCACTCCCATAAAACAAAGTGCTTATTAAATTATTTTAAACAATATCGCATGATTTGGGCACACTGAGCTGAGCTTGACTCTTACAGCTGCATGAGAAAATAGAAAATAAATTGAATTATTGGCACTTACCAGTGTAGATTAATGTAAACGCAATCATTTCAAATATACGTATACATGTACAGTGGGTACGGAAAGTATTCAGACCCCCTTAAATTTTTTTGTTGCAGCCTGATACTACAATAGTTTAAATTCATTTTTTTTCTCATTAATCTACATGCCGTACCTCATAATGACAAAGTGAAAACAGAATTTTAATAATGTCTGTAAATTTATTAAAAAGAAAAAACTGAAATATCACATTTACATAAGTATTCAGACCCTTTACTCCATACTTAGTTGAAGCACCTTTGGCATTAATTACAGCTTCAAGTCTTTTGGGTATGATGCAACAAGCTTTGCACACCTGGATTGGGGGAGTTTCTGCCATTCTTCTTTGCAAATCCTCTCAAGCTCTGTCAGGTTGGATGGGCTCTCCAGAGATGTTCGATAGGGTTCAAGTCAGGGTTCTGGCTGGGCCACTCTAGGACATTCACAGAGTTGTCCCTAAGCCACTGCTGTGTTGCCTAGGCTGTGTGTTTAGGTTCATTGTCCTGTTGGAAGGTGAACCTTCTGCCCAGTCTGAGGTTCTGAATGCTCTGGACTGGGTTTTCATTAAGGCTACCTCAATATTTTGGTGCATTGAGCTTTTCTTCTATTCTGATGAGTCCCTCAGTCCCTGCTGCTGAAGAACAGTCCCACAGCATGAGGCTGCTACCAGCACACTTTATTTTTGGGATGGTACTCTGCAGGTGATGAGCAGAGCTGGTTTCCTTCAAACATGATGCGTAGAATTGAGGTTCATCAAACCAGAGAATCTTGTTTCTCAGAGTCTGAGGGTCCTTTAGGTGCTTTTCTGCAAATTCCAAGCGGGTTTCATGTGTCTTCACTGAGGAGAGGATTGAGTTTGGCCACACCGCCATAAAGCCCAGATCGGTGGAGTGTTGCAGTGATGTTTGTCCTTCTGTAGGTTTCTCCCATCTGCATATATGATCATGGAGCTCAACTAGAGTGACCATCAGCTTCTTGGTCACCAGTCTAGACAAGGCCCTTATCCATCAGTTGCTCAGTTTGGTTGGGCGACCAGCTCTTGGAAGAGTCCTGGTTGAGCCAAACTTCTTCCATTTGAGAATTATGGAAGTCACTGTGCTCTTGGGAACCTTCAGTGCAGCAGAAATTTTTTTTGTAGCCTTCCCCAGATCTGTGCCTCGATACAATCCTGTCTCTGAGCTCTGCAGGCAGTTCCTTTGACCTCATGGTTTGTTTTTCACTCTGATATGCATTGTCAGCTCTGAGGCCTTTTATAGAGAGGTGTGTGCCTTTCCAAAACATGTCCAATCAATTTAATTTGACTCCAATCAATGTGTAGAAACATCTCAGCAATGATCAAGAGAAATGCGAGGCACCTGAGCTAAATTTCAAGTTTTGTTGCAAAGGGTCTGAATACTTACGTAAATGGGATATTTCAGTTTTTTATTTTTAATACATTTACAGACATTTCTAAATTCCTGTTTTCACTTTGTCATTATGAGGTACGGAGTATAGATTAATGAGAAAAAAAAATGAATTTAAACAATTGCAGTATCAGGCTGCAACATAAAAAAATTGAAAAAATTTAAGGGGGTCTGAATACTTTCCGTACCCACTGTATGTACTTATTTTGTGATTACAGTGCGGTTGTTGTCGGCGTAATCTTTCCAAACCCATAATGGAGAATTTAAAAAATAGAAGTAATTTTATGAATAAAATATAATATAATAAACTGAATTGTCAAGTTTGCAATACAACAATAGATAGTTTAGAAACAATACCTAATAAAAATCTGATTACAATTTATAAATTGGTAAATTTTACATATTGAAAAGAGAACACAAAACGGGTTTGTCTCAAGTCAATGGATCTGGTTTGAAATGTACTGTTGTTCAAATCAAATCAGTCATTCAGGGTCACACAATGTAATTTATTTGCGTTAGTAGACTAGTGCAGAGACATAATAAAGGGGTGGAGTTACTATCTGAAAAAACAGACAACCATGACCTTGACTATTGATTTTATATTGTTGATGGCACCAAATGATTTTTGTGGTTGTTTTAAATATGTCCTTAGATTGAGCCTCAAATAAAATGGGTTTGTTTTTAATGGAAACATTTTACTATTTCTGCCTTCACAATTATTAATGACTTAACCAGTGTGCTCTTACAAGTCCAATTTATCCAAATAACAGTTTTAAAGGATCTTAATCATATTCCCTGTGTGAAGTATATTTGGACTAAAAGCAGATTTCCTCAACACAGCAGTCACCAAGGTGAATTAAAAAAAAATTAACCTTGTTCTCTTCATGTGTATGTATTTTCTTAGAAAAATCAAGATTGAAGTATTGCTATGGCTTATGTAGACATTTTACACAAATCTCAATTTGTTTTTTCTTATTTAAGTGAGTGGAACATGTCAAAAAATCCAAAGCTCATCATTAGTTAATATATAGTGTGGGATTTAGAGGCTAACCTTTATTGCTTAGACTGGCATAGTGGAATTATAATCTTTGAACTGTAGAGTATACTGCTAATAATTATAATAATAACGTATACCTTAATGCAGTGTGAAGCACCTTAAATAGAGTCTACATAATTCATAAATGTAAAAATATTTGCAGAATTATTTCAATTTGGATTCCATCCATTATCTAATGAGTTTATATTTTGGCATTAATATTCATAAAATATTTTCTCTGATCACTCAGGTATACCTCTGGATTCAGAAGTATATTCAGAAAAGCATGTAAACTGCTTGGAAGGTGAAATTGACACAGAGGAAGCACCAAATTTGTATCTTCTACCTCCTGAGACAAAATTGTTAAGGTATGCTCATAATTCATTTTTGTGGATTTTAATAATAACCTCCTAAGCAATGATTCTACAGTCCATGTTGCACCCTAACCAGCAGGAGATTCTGGCTGCATCTCAGCTCTGAGTATTGACCAGGTTAAACACATTGCTTGGCCTCTCTCTTTCTCTCTCTCTCTCTCTCTCTCTCTCTCTCTCTCACGGGTAAATGAAGAATGTGGGGCCATCGACCGGCCGCTCTTCTGATATGTGAATCCATCAGTATAGGCAATCAAGAGCTGGATAGAGCTACTATTACTGCTGCAGCTACTGAAGAGGGCCACAGTAGATCTATATAGAACAAGACAGAAAGAGAAATAGAATTAGAGAGAGAGAGGAGAATAACTCTACCAGGGGTTTATAGCTAGAAATTATTTATGGCTCTCTGTGGTGAAATTGACCATACATCCTCAAGTGTGCATTGATGGCCGCGAACAAAACACTGAACAATACAGCGCTGAATATATAATTTGAATGTGTACCTGACACGAATATGATTTTACTATAAGCTCTAAAGATCCCCAAAACACATACAGCAGTGTAACAGTATTTGGGTTTTACAATATTCTTCTGCAAAAATATGAAAAATTCCATTTAGTGTTAAAAATATAAAATGTTAGCCTTAAAAATATTGCTCATTGTTGACCGTTATGCTGAAAGTCTGAAAAACAGTTAGATTTTGGTTGATGTTATGTTGTATCTGGAGTCTTTTCTCATTTGGATCTCTTTCATGTAGAATCTACAACATAATAATTGTGTATCTGCATGATTCTGGTTTTCATTTAAGGATGCTGTAAGATAAAGGTTTTCAAGTATGGTTCTGAAGTACCCACACATTTTGGATATCTCTTCCTATCTGACACATTTAGTTTAGGTCTTGGAGCCTCTACTAATATACAGTGCCCTCCACTAATATTGGCACCCTTGGTAAATATGAGCAAAGGCGGCTGTGAAAATAAATCTGCATCGTTTATCCTTTTGATCTTTCATTCAAAAAATTCACAAAATTCTAACCTATCATTGAAGTAAAACAATTGAATGTGGGGGGAAAATATCACTGTGAAATAAATGCTTTCTCTATTTCATGTTGGCCACAATTATTGGCACCCAATTATTGCAACATCCTTTTCCCATGATAACAGTTCTGAGTTTTCTCCTATAATGCCTGATGATTTTGGAGAAAACCTGATAAGAGATCAGAGACCATTCCTTCATCCATAATCTCTCCAGATCCTTCAGATTTCCAGGTTCATGTTGTTGCTTCTCTTCAGTTCACCCCACTCATTTTCTATAGGGTTCAGGTCAGGGAACTGACACAGCCATGGCAGAAGCTTGGTTTTGTGCTCAGTGACCCATTTTTGTGTTGATTTTGATGTTTGTTTTGGATCATTGTCTAGATGGAAGATCCAAACATGGTCCATTATAAGATTTCTTACAGAGGCAGTCAGGTTTAAGTTTTTTATCTGTTGGTATTTGATAGAATCCATGATGCCATGCATCTGAACAAGATGTCCAGGACCTCCGGCAGAAAAACAGGCCCACAATATTAAAGATCCAGCAGTATATTTAACCATGGGCATAGGCTACTTTTTATCCCTGTTTGCACCAAACCCATCTGGTGGGTTTGTTGCCAGAAAGCTCTTTTTTGTGTTTCATCTGACCATAGAAGCCAGTGCCATTTGAAGTTCCAGTCGTGTCTGAGAACTGAAAATGCTGGAGTTTGTTTTTGGATGAGCCAAGATGAGTTTTTGGATGAGTTTTTTTCTTGAAACTCATTTGAACAACATGTGGTGATGTAGGGGCTATTTGATATTTTAGGTTTTTTGACCCCAAGATTCAACTAATCTCTGTAATTCTCCAGCTGTGATCCTTGGAGAGTTTTTGGCCACTCAAACTCTCCTCCTCACCGTGCATTGTGACGCACGATATATATATTATGATAAAGACACACGTCCTCTTCCAGGCAGATTTGTAACATCTTTAGTTGTTTGGAACCTCTTAATTATTGCCCTGATGGTGGAAATTGGGATTTTCAATGCTTTAGCTCTTTTCTTACAGCCACTTTCTATTTTGTGAAGCTCAACAATCTTGTTCTGCACATCAGAACTATAATCTTTGGTTTTACTCCTTGTGATGGATGATTAAGGGAATTTGGCCTTTGTGTTCCTCATATTTATAATCCTGTGGAATAGGAAGTCATGGCTGGATAATTTCAGTCACCCTTGTGTGCTATGTAAATATGAATGAATATACTTCAGAGATATTTTACTCATAAGATTTCTAGGGGTGCCAATAATTGTGGCCAACATTCATTGGAGAAAAACATTTATTTCACAATGAGATTTTCCCCCCACTTTCAATTGGTTTACTTCAATGATAGGTTGGAATTTTGTGAATTTTTTGAATGAAAGATCAAAAGGATAAACAATGCAGATTTATTTTCACAGCTGCCTTTGCTCATATTTACCAAGGGTGCCAATATTAGTGGAGGGCACTGTATAAAGCCACTGTTTTAAATGATCGTTTGGGTGCTCAGTAGGGATTGGATCTACATTTTGCAATAGATCTACAGGGCAGGCATTTAGCATGTGTTTTTATGATTATGTTAATTCTTGTGCTTAAAGAACCCACCTCAGCAGGATACAGTTTTCTCAGTAGATCAATGTATGCTTTAGAGAAAATCCAATTGCATTCCCTTGTCGAGCTAAAGCGAAGTATTTTACATTCATTTATTTTGATGTATAACTGCATGATTGATTTTGGAATATGATATGTTCCTCTAGTTTTAATAAGACTTGCTGAGGAAATGCTTGGGATATTAACGATAACCTAATCCAAATTTTAATTAAATCTAAATTATTAGATGAAATTTCACAAATGTTTCTCACCACAGTGAACATATCGCATCACTACTGTTTGAAATCATGTTTAGATTAATATTTAGATGTTAATAATCACAATTTTTAACTTTTACTGTCTCTTGTGCTTTTATAACAATGTTTTGCTTGAGTTCTCTGAAATGACTAGTGATGTGACCTTATGTAGGTAATTGATTGCTTTGGTACCAATAGAACAGATTCAAATAAGTACTTTAGAGGACTGAAAGCTTACATTTCTAAAATATATTTGGAGTTTTACTATAAACTTGTTTACATTAAATTCAAATTCAGTTTCAAGGCTAGAGCAAAGAAGATTTGGAAAACTATCAACCCATTTCTTACAGTATTGTGCAGATTTGTTTAATAAAGACACTTTTAAATTATATTCATTTGAAAAAAAAAAAAAATTAACTCGTGCTAAAATTCTCATGCTAGAGAAAAATAAGGTTCATTGTGAAAGATATTCTTGGCTAGGTTGCAAGTTTGACTTAATATGGTTTAAAATATCAGTTACTTGAGTTACCCCTGATCAAGACTGCTTTGGAAACAGAATCTTCCCTATTCACCTGTAATACATGGGAGGAGGAAGCCTAATTTGCAAAGCAACGCTAAACTAGAAATCTATCCAGGCCCAAGTTGACTGCTTTGATAAACAGTGTAATAAAGAATAGACTGTGCTGAAAGAAATGCTATAAATGAAGACATGCTACAATAGCATACGCTAATAAGACAACAGATCAGTTCTATACCAAATAAAACGGTACCCATCATGCTTGTTCTCTCTTGAATAAATTACAAAGGGCTTTTTTTTTTTTTTTTTGCTGGCCTGTCTGATGATATTCTGTTTCTTCAACTTGGGCTCACTGTCTCCGGTGCGCCGTAAATAACGCTGATAGACGCCAGAGGAATATGACTTTAACACACCAGATTGATTTAAAGTGACCTCTACATTCTTAATGCTATTGGATGCCTATTTAACCCTTTAACGCGTACGATCACACCGGTGTGATCAGTCTTGGCTGGTCCCTAGAGCGTACGATCACACAGGTGTGATTAGAACGTTCAGTGCCTCACGTCATCAACTGCTGAATTCAAATCTGCTTTCGAGAGTTGGCTGGCGCGGAGCCAGATCGCACGCACTGAACGCTTGTCATATTATCACAAATATTCAGTGTTTTCAACCATATAATGCTTATTTTAGGTTTCAGACATTTAAATACACAAAAGTACTAGCAAAACCATACATTTATAGTTTGTAAAATACACACTGATGTTTATGGAAGCAGCAATAATGATCCTTACAAATATAATCTGACATGTTTTATTGATATCATATACAGATTGTGTAGATAACCTTAAAGTTTACTCTGCTCTTCTCCCAGTTTAACCGCAGACTTACTTTAACTTGTTTCGGGAGGCGAGGATGAATTTACATGTTGTTAATCCCACAGCTCGGATTCAGCACGAACAAACATGGCGGCGCCCGTCGCCGGTATAGATCAACTAACACGGTCATAATAAAAGTATTTAAACTACCAAATACATTTACTTGCACATATTTCAGAATCGGAATATCAGATATTTTATAGTGAGTATGTTTTGTGAATATTAATAATCCAAAAAGAAAAACGAAATAAAAAGCTGGCATGTGTCATACTGGCGCTATTGTGGCTGCGGTGTGTCACGTGACAAGCATGACGCGTCGCCATGGAAACAATAAGGCGATGCATTCTAAAATAACGGTCGCCTAAAAAAACTCACGCTGGGGGCTCAGCTAGAATATTTTAAACTCACGTGTGAAAGGGTTAACCAGATGAAGGCTCAGATTGTCCCGTACACTTGCGCATTAATTCTCCATTCATCATCATTAAGCAGTGAGCGGTCCATTCACGCCTCGCTCTGCCTGCTGTAAATTAGAACGTAAACAGGCTTTTAAACAGTCGCAGCCTTGAGATGCGCTCTAACGGACAGATGCGCGGTACCGCCCCAGCCTGTGGAGTATTGTCGCTCTAGAAGAAAGTAAACGAGATGTCAAATCTCATTTTCACAATACAGTCATCCAGATCTTTACCACTGTTTTTGTTAGTGTGTGATATGATTATGGTTACAAACATGTTTTGGATTTCTGGATGAACTGACATGGATTTCTTTTTAACCCACAAGTTCATTGGTGCAGGTAAACTGACGTTGGATACGCGCATAAAATGTCACATTTTAAGTATCGAACAAGCTTAAATTTATTAAATGGTGGTGAACTATCGGCCCCATATGATTTTTTAGATTTTTCTTTCTTTTATTATTAATTGTCAGTTTAGTCGTTGGCCATTTCTTATACCTTCGCCGTAGGTAATTTAATGTAACAACCAGACATAAATCCGACTTTGAGTTAACTGCTCCGGTTTAAAAGGCATATTATTCCAAACATGTGCATTTTAATCAACTTGGTCACACTTACAAGAACTGCTTCTAATAAGGCCATCAATCACGTGCGCAACCAGGACCTTCTGGCGTGGGCTCGTGTGTGTGGGAGGAGGTGAATTATTTGGTCAGCGATCACTAGCAATTGTTGACATTTTATTTGTAAAATAGAAGATGAAAAGAGCAATTAAAAATCAAAACACCTCGTTTCAATGAATCAAACATTTCTTAATTAAAATAGTTAAAATTGACAGAACATAATATAGCCTAGCATATGCACGGTTAAGGGGGACAAACAGTAAGATTATTATTTTTCTCTGTTATCCCCCCCCCCCCCCCCCCCCCCCCAAGTAAATAGCTATAATTGCAATAAATTATATTCTGAAAATTGTAATGTGTTTTAGGTTGTCAACTTGTTTTTCGCTGTGTAATTCTGCTCGTTGGAAAGTGGGAGTCAGTTTTGATCTTATTTTAATATTCTAGTTTGTGCTTTGGCGGTTCGACATGTGGTTAGACGCAATATCCAGCCTTCTCTATTATGTCCAGAAAGCTTCAATTTGCCGCTCCAGGTGCCACAGTTACGCGGACAACCCAGCTGATTAACGTGAGTTGATTGGTGAGGTGGAGGCATCATAGATCTTTTTGCATTCCAATATCTCCACAAGACATTTCATTCCAATCTTTATTAACAGCGCCAGAATATAGCTTCTGCTGGGTGCCCGGGGACTAACAGATCTTTCAGATCAAGAGGTTCAGTTATGTCCAAGTTATTAGATCATTTCAGTGTTTCAGAAGAAAATAAGAGGCCGTAAGAGATAAAGGTGACAACGCACTGTAAATTTAAAGCAATACAAAGTGTCATGTTGAAGATTGCTGCTGTAGTACTTTTGTTGTCGAAGCCTACGTGTTGGCTTTTATGAATTTTCGTTCTCAGATTCTTCACATCAGACTGATTTGCCGCTTGTTTGTCTTCCAGAGATCCTAGAAAGGTACATGTGTGTATAATAGATAGTGAATAGATTAAATCTACACATCGTCGAGAAAATAGTTTACAGCGTTTCATCACTGATCGCGTAAAATCGTTTCAATATATTCTCTTTGTCGTTTCAAGAATGAACGTTAGTCACACTACACTTTTCGTTTGAAATAGTTTATTATTAAATTCAATTTAATCAGAACACTACTGACCCATTTTTTGCGCATTTTCCAAAACCTGAAATCAACCCAACTGAACAGAGTAGGAATACGTAAACTGTACATTTAAAAAAAAAAAAAAAAAAAAAAAAAAAAAAAACTGATGCAGGAGTTGAACTCAAAATACATAAATGTAAAAACATTGCGGTCGATAAATCAATAAATAATCCCACGTCTGATGATGTCCATAAATATTAGCGTCGTTTATGCTTGATTCATCATTTTACTTGTGTGTATGTTTATTGTATTGTGTGTCTCAGTGTGAAGGTGAAGCCAACAGCAAGACCGGGAAGAGACGGTACGGGATGGGGGTATTCAGCTGACGGTATGCGGGTGAGACAGGCATCTCTGGCTTGCCCCAATTTGCCGCATGTGATTGTCCAATGGATCTCTAGCGCATGTTCTCCCGTCAAGCCAGCAAGCCTCGCAAGGAGCTTCTTAATCCGCTCCCCTGGCGCCTTGTTACCGGTTTGGCAGACAAGTCTCTGAGCGTGCAGCATTATCATTAATTCAACATTCAAAATTTCTCCCTTCCGAATACATCACTCCTTAATTTCCCTCGCATCTGCACATTTCGGTGTGCTACCGGGACCGGGTGTTCGTGGAGGAGGAATAATGAGCCAACCGTGCTCAGTTAACAAATCCCCTTGTTAAAAAGCTAGATGAAAAACATCGTTTTAATGTGAAAGAAACTGCATGTGGGTCAATTTGTATGGGTATGAAAGAGTATAAATTATGATAGATTTTTGCGCTATGCTCCAGTCATTTTTTACAAATACATTTCCCTGTCTCCTGTCACATTTTTGTTTATAGGGTGTAGCCTACTTAAATGTATTTGAGTTAATATGATATCTCTGTTATCAATATCTAATTTCTCCAAAGATTATTTAAAAGTCCGTGGCCTGACAGTGTATAAGTAGACTCCGTCTGCACAACATATAGCTTCTTAACTGGAAAACATCCACAGTTTCGAAACTTAACTAAAGCAGATTGCTGTTGTGTGCAAGCTGCTTCGAGTAGTTCATGCGATGATTTATTAAATACTGCCAAAGTGCCCAAAGCTGATTCGGATAGTACCCGAAGAAACTGTAGCCTCCTGCTGTCGTCTTATCTGGTTAGTGGCACTTCCTCCCTCTGGTCCAAAGACACTGAAGATGATTTGCTGATGACTGCTGGCGAGAACGTGAGGAAGGCATCAGTCCTGGTCGTGGGCGAACACGAGAAGTCTGCGTTGTTGGACCTATGTGGGAGCCCGTTTGACTGACTGGCAGCGTGACAGGCAAGGCAAGAGCATGGGCTTCCCCCGGGACCAAGCCCATGACCCGGGCTGGGGTACAGTGATGGGTGTCTGAAGGCGCACAGCAGCTCAGGACGCGGGTATGGATGCGATAGCACCCGAAAACTGTCCAGCGAGCGCAGAGGATTGGAGAATGGGCCCCCGGTGGCAGAGGCTGAACCTGCAGTCACACCGCTGAGTGGAGAGTAGTATGGTAGAGGAAGGTGAGATTGAAACGGATAGGGCAGGCTGCCGGTAGCTGCAGCATGGCTCATCATATAGGTGTAAAAGGCGGGGTCGGCGGGATGCGGCCAAGTCATAGCCAGCCGCTGTCTCTTGTCCTTCATGCGACGGTTCTGAAACCAAACCTGTAACCAAAAGTAGCAAAGTAGGCATAAGGTAATATAGTAATGGCTGAGGCCTAGTGCATGTAGGCATTAGCCAATTTCGATGGGCAATAAACCAAGAGAAATGGTCCTATAATTAAACAATAAGAGGTCAGACATCTTTTATAGAATTGTGTTTTATTGTAACTTTTTAAAACTCTCATCGTTTGATGAGCCTGCTCGTATTGATTGATGGAGCAATCTTGGCAGGGTTATTTTTATACTCATAGTAGCTCGATGGTAATCTATCAGGCCACCTTTATCAAAATAAATATTTAAAAATGAACGTAAAATAGAATTGGAGACGCAGTGCATTACCTTTATTGTTGTTTCCGGTAAATTTAAGGCAGCTGCCAACTCGCACCTTCGTGGCCTGGACACGTAATTTTCCCGGTAAAACTCTTTTTCCAGTCGTGCTATCTGTTCCCTCGTGAATGCTGTTCGATACCTTCGCATCTGGTCAGAACCATAGTTGAGAGCACCGGGGCCTGAGCCCATCTTGTTGTCCACACCGACTTCTTTACCGTGGTTCGGCGAGCCCATTGCCAATCCTTACAGAAAATAAACATTAGTGATTTTAGGACATATATTGCAAGGTCACTGGTTACCGATTTATTATTATAGCCTTCATACTGCATTGCTTGCGAGTTCAATTCGTTATATGTATTTTTAATATTACTGAGATTTCGAACAAATAGCCAAAATCATAGCTAGCGCAAAAAATACCAAGCTCAGAGATTGAGACTGCATGTTTTTATTAGCTCTTCTCCATCAGTGTCCAGTGGAGAAAGGCTAAACATTGCGCCTCAAACTCTGAAAATATTATGATTATTTCCAAAATATAGACTAAACAAATAACTTGTTTTGATAATACATTTAATTGAACCAATGTGCACGTCCGAGGAAAATTATTTGAATCATTCCTTTGATTTATGCATTCTTAAGAATAGCTTTTTCTTTAGGCTACTCTAAATAATACGTTTAATTCTAAATAAGAAAACTAAAAGGTATGAACAAATTCGTAGCTAAGCATTTAAAAGTACATTATTATGCTAAAGTTAAATTCAATCGTATTTACAATGGACATTCTTAAACATTGTTTTTGTAATACAGCCAGCAATTTCACACACCAAAAAAAGAGATGTTGAGATTAGTGTAAGATGACTTGACAACTTGTTAAAGCCTGGACAACACCCCAGATACACGGTGGCCTTGTAATTGACTCGTTAATTCAAAAAGCTTGCAACAACGTAACAGGAACTGACAATCGAATGTGCTCACAAGCAGTGGGCTACACTGCAGATCGATTAAACATGGTGATATGGTCGCTGGCATTCTCAATAATTTCACTCAATTTAGAAATAGGAGAAGAAAATAAGAATAAATTAATACAAATGAACAATAATACTATGGGGTGCAGTTTTTTACCTTGTCCACTCGGGTAATCCATGCTTTCTGGGGTACAACTGACATCTATTTCCTCATAGAGGTCTGATTCCGCATCTGAGCTGCTGGCATCTTTGTTAGGGATGTCTGACAGGTCTCTGTCCGGCGCGAAGGGCTTGCTAGCAAGTGTCACATCTCCGTACTTTGCATTACGTTGTCCCATTGTCGCGTCATCCACTAGGTTTTGCGAATAAGGCACGGAGCTTAGTCTGTTCTGGTTAATCGGTTTGTCCGGTAGCTTGCGCATGGGATCTCCAGTAGTCTCTGTCAAATTAGAGCCAGTTTTGGCAGACAGTGTGCCAACCTGACCACCCTCGGCGCGCATCAGCAAGTCCTTAGCGCTGTCCATAACCGTTAGACGAGAGCAGATCTCGCGGAGCTTGGTAAAACAGTTTGGAGCAGCAAACGCAGACGAGAAGCTGTGCGATGCGAGCGCTCGAGAGTGCTGCACGAACTCTGGGAGGGATCACCATTGCCCTCTCTCTCCTCATGCGCTGTCATTCTTAATAGGGCAGTCGTCATAATAGAAGGCTCAGTGACGCCACACGTCGATTTAGAGTGAATAAACAGAGCGGGAGAGTAGTCTAGCAGAGACTAGAGGTGAATTGAAGGCTATAACACAAAACATCACCAACGGCACATCACCAGCTAAATACCAGAAGCATGTAAGATGCACCATCTTTAACGTTTTATGTGGTATTATGTTTTTTTTACACATTTAAGTTACAAGATAATTACACTTTTTCATTGAGTCATACAAGTCTTTGATTATTCATGTATTTTCCCCTAAGATTTTTTTTTTTTTTTTCACTGCTTGTTTATTTAAATGACTCACAGTGGACCCAATAATAACCAGAATGTTAGTATAATTTTTGCTTCACTGAACTCAAATAATTTGGTTAAATAATCTTCTCACATAAGAGAAGAAAAAAATGGTTGAGGGCTTTTTTTGATGGCTGAAAAAAATCTAATGTCCATTAACGAGGACAGTCAAGGTTTGAATAATGTGATAGAACGCAGATTTGGTCAAACCCTATCTATTATCTCCCTGTCTTGAGCCCACTTGGATAAGGAGGAGTCATAATGGCAGCCTTTCGGAATATATTAGCACATGTTCTTCGCCGATCAACACAGTCAGTGCGCGTTGGAAGACGTCAGACTGAATGGGAATATTCCAAAGATGAGGAGGGCTGTCTCTCCGCCAGAAGCGTAATTTGAAGTGTACAAGTTCCATCCTTTCTTATTTCAGCGCACCATCTCAGTCACGCTCTCTTCCCTTCGCTCTTTCTCCCGCCCTAACTCGATCTTCCAAAGTGGTGTCAAGTAAAGTGCAAAAAGGTCAGGTCCCCGTGACCAAGAGTAAGAATAACAAGCTATTTGACATTTAATTAGATTTGTTTGAGCCGCGCCAACAATGCATATACCCTCACCGCCTATACTGGCGGGAGGCAGCTGTCCAGTTTCATTTTCTGGAATATGTTTCAATTTGAACTTTCCAGGATTCAAATGATTAGTCAAAATTGTTAGAATACGTTAATTTCGCAATAGTATCCTATATTTGTTTCAGTCATGTCGATATCAAATGAACCACCACAAAAGTAATGAAGGAACAGATAAACTACTGATCTTCAAATCCTGCCCATCTTTACAAAATGCAAATTAGTTGTTTTTTGTCTTTATAAAATCCAATTTTACGTTGTTTTTATGTATCTATGATATTCTTCAAAGTGTTTTCTTTATAAAACGAATATTTGAAATTATTTATTAGATCTCAGTGTCTTGTTTTATTTCAGGCATTTTTACATTTAGTTTTATCTTCATGTCTTACATATAGTTGAAAGCGTGTTAGCAGACTGAAATGGACAAAAGTTCAAAATCCTGTTCTGTGTCTTGGTCATTGACAAAACCAACACTTTAATGATGGTAAGGCTTATGAGTTTCGGGCTCCAGGAGACAAGTCTGTCGGGTATATTATAACATATGCAAAGATAACCTAGCGCACTGCTTGCTTTCAGGGAGGAGGCCGCTCCCTCCTCCGCTTTGATGTAGGAGTTCAGGCAGTAAAAATTCACAACAAGCTGTGATGAAGTTCAATAGCTTTAAAGAATATAGCCTCGGGAGGTTTTAACTTGATATTACTTCTCAACCCAAATCGCTTTCATCGTTTTTGGTGGCGTAATATAGCCCGCTACAACTGTGTGGCTTTTCCTTATAACCGATGATGCACCACAGAGGCAGCAATAGGATCATAACCTACTCTGATGTAATTAGTTCGACTTAATCTTAATTGCACCCTAACCACCCTCTCTCTGAAAGACAAGAGATGTTTTCCGAAAATAAGACCAAATGTTTTCATTAAAATACAATATTTCATTTTAATTACATTTATTAAAATAGTTAGGCTAATTAAAATGCTAATTTCTTTCTGCAGAGAGCGAGTGGTCAGAGAGCAAGTAGCCAGGTTAAGAGTTGATTAGTATAAAGTAGGCCTATTTTTTGAATGTTGTAAAAAAAAATTCTCTCTCTTTTCATTTAAAAGGCTTTGTTGAAAACGGTGATTATTATCTTATAGGCCTATGCTCACATCACTACCATCTTCTCATTTCTCTTCAGTCTTCGTCCATGTTCTCTGCCTCTCGTTTAGCTTATAGGAAATTCGGGGACGATTTACAAGCGCTTCTACACATAACCGCCCTAAGTGGATGAGACAAGCATATTGGAGATGACGTCAGAGGCTCTATTTGCGTGGCCGCTGACACAATCATCAAAGCTGTCCTCGTGCGCCCTCGCCTGTTAGAAAAAAATAAGAGCTCTCTCTCTCTCTCTCTCTCTCTCTCTCTCTCTCGCTCGCTCGCTCGCTCTCTCTCTCTCTCAATGGTCAATTACGGTGTTTCTTATTGACAAGGAAAAACGTACATTTGTATTGCAAAACCATTTGAGGCACAGCTGCCTATAACGAGAACCTGTGAGATATCATAAAATAATACACTTTTAAAAATGCTGGGTTAAATACAACCCAGCACTGGGTGAAATATGGACAGAACCAGCGATTGGGTTGTTTTGACCCAGCGGTTTGGTTACTATCCAGAAGGTACCCAGAACTGCTTGGTCAAAACAACCCAATTGCTGGTTCTGTCCATATTTAACCCAGACTTTTTTTAGAGTGTACATTTAAAGTAAAATGATGGTGCAAATAAAAAGTAATGTTAACAAATAAAATATGAGTAGTGCACAAAATGTAAAACAAAATGAGTAACAGTGCAGAGTAAACTGCAGCAGGTTTCCTAGTGTAGCACTAGCAACCCTTGGGTCCTGGTTTCAAAAATGCGTAAATGTGAACTAAGTAGGTAAGAATAATTTAAGAAACATTAATTGCCCAAGAAATTCTAATTAGTTCTTTATAGAAGGGAAAACTTAAAAAGACAATTTTATTGTAATGAGCATAAAGTTGAATAAAGAAGACAGATTCAGTGTCTACTGTTTGGCAGGCAGACACAATATTACACAGCAATGCTTGTGTTTCTCACTGTAAGGTTGTCAGATGTGCAGTTTATCTTTTGAAACATTCATGGGATGTCCCTGTGTTTTGTAGATTTTGACAGAAAATGAAGCTGTCTTCTGTATTGATCACAGTATGGACAACCTCTCCTCTTTTGGCAGCCATGTTTTCATATCCATTTCTAGTGAGGCTGTTTTTGAGGCTTAACTTTGTAAAGGTGACTTTAATTTTTTCTTCCACTGATGTACTTTCTATGGCCAGATAGTATTTTTACTGTGTTCTCCAATGGGTGACCAATCTTTATTTCATTTTTGTTGTAATTTGTTTCATCTCATTTGTTTGACAGTACTGTTTTGGTCCAGAGTGTCAGGGGGTTAGATGTTAATGAAACATTAGGACTTTAACTAATTGGCACCCTTGGCATTACAGAGCTTTATAATGTGTTTTAGATGTTTTAAGAATGTGAACAATTCCTTTATAACTGGACATTTGCTTAGCTGTTTTGTCATGTTTCTTGATCTTTCGTGGACCTTTTAGCTTGCAAAAAGATAATTATGTATTAATGCAACAATTCTCGCTAATACTGCGCTAATTATCTTTGTATTTCAACAAGAGGTGCCGTCCAATCTTTAAGGTAATGCAGTAAGGAATAAAAGGTATAGATTTCAAATCAAACCTAATTGCGTAAAATTGTCCATAAAATCAATTTGATTTTATTTTACTAAATCAGTATGTTTGGGCTCACAAACGTGAACCCTGATTCACATTCCTTGTCTCTTATTTTGTGTACATTCCTACACCGCCAATGGCCAATAAACTTTTTTGTGGGCGGCCCTTTCAGGCGTCCTTGAACTTTAAACAATCATATTTGTCATTCTCTCCTGGAAAGCGCAGGCACATTTACTGCATCCTGTACATTTTTTTTATTTATTTATTTATTTATTTTTTTGTACAGTCAAGTCTTTAAATTAAACGGACAAATTCGCTATATATGAGTTTGTGGGCTAGACCCGCCTGAATATAATCATTTCATATATTCCTCCCACACTGTGTGTTGCTCTTTCCACAAAAAAACCGATAATATTCTGGCATTTTACAAGGGCTATTCTCCTCAGTTATCTAGTAATAATGATAATCTTGTTCTTTAATTACGACAGCCTTCCATACTTTTTCTCGAACGACAGAAATTTCAACACAAAGTTTCCTCTATATGAGAAACAGTAAGTTTACTTGCGTTTACCAATTTATTTATTTATTTATTTATTTATTTATTTATTGTGTATTCCCAATTCTACATATTTTTTTCCCACGAAGCTTACTTAGCAAATGTTGTCATTTGCATACGCTTTCAGCTACACGTGTGAAATGGATGTATCACTTGTAGGCCTATTAATCAGTAAGTCATGCATTTAGTGGAGCAGACAAGCATCATATTTAAACTGCTATCGGAAAAATGTTGAAGAGACGACAAATTATTTCACTTTCAGTGTCATGACTCTCTGGCCACCATGCAACATGCTTTTTGTAAGTGTTTCCTTTCTTTGGTTAACAGGGTTGATTTTGGTGATCTTTTCTTTGTAGAATAGGATCACATAACTAAACATGATCTCTAGTTTATTGTGGTTTCTTATCGACAAATCTTTTTCCTTGTCAGGTTTACTGGGATTAAATAACATAATAGACTCATAAGATGTTGTGGTTTCCGTAACTCGGGTGTGAGCGCAGATCAGAGGGGAATTTTAGGCCTTGTCGCGCGTGGACTGCACCAGATCCGCCCATAGTGCTTACCAAACTTCCGCTAGAGGTTTAACAGCTGTGCCCAACTTGAACTTGACCATGGCGAGCACAGAATGTCGTCGCCACCTCCCCATTTTAAAAGTTTCAGAGGGCCATTTTCCTTTAAAATGTGGCCAGTGATAGCAGAAATGTGTAGTAATGTAATGCTCGTTAAGCAGAACTATTGCACAAAAGGTACATTCTGTTAAAAGAACACCTTCAAATGTCTGCAGTGATCCAGTGGCCGCTTATAGAAGAGTCGAATGTCAAAACACACACATTTTGGTTTCCATTTATCATAATATCCAGTCCTAATGTCATGAACTTTGAATTTAATAAATCCTTTGAATTTGTCTTTAACTCAAGCGCTATTTGTGTGTGTGTGTGTGTGTGTGTGTGTGTGTGTGTGTTATGAATGTATTTTGGATAAATACAAGACGAATCGAATGAGTTTCACAGAAACACAGAAAAATGAGACCTTATTTTTAAGGCCTTCCTTGAACTTGGACTTCTTTACAGACAACGGTTAACGAATGAGTAGGCTATTAAACTGTGAAATTTCGTTTTTTTTTTTTTCATGTAAATTCTCTAGGATTTGTCATTAAGGGTTCATCTTTAAACATTGCTATTATTCAATATGATTTTCTGCATGTAAATGAACAGAATCTCAATTTCTTAGTGTCACTATAGACGATTTAAATTGCACTATATGAATAAAACGTATATTTGTGACTTAAATTTGTAGTGTTCAGTTTATTCATAAATTAGATAAAATATTGAATTTGCTTGTATGATTTGTTGCATTACCGTTGATTAATTCGTTTTAGGCATTCGTTAAATACACCATTAGGCTATTTGGTAGCTTGTAAAAGTAAAAGCAACATCTTTAGATATTCTTATCGAGAAAATAAAAATCTTTTACCTTATGACAGTTAATCATTATTTAACATTATTTTTGTTGTTTTAACTAAACATTATTAATTAATACACTGAAAAAAAAAATGTTATACCGATAATGTTTGGTGCCCAATTCTCCTTACTATGAAATGCACTTTACTTTCCAACTTGCTTGATTGAGTGCATCGTTCATCTACAGCCAAATATTAAAATTAATTTAGGCTCTTATCAATTTGTAGTTTTTTCCAGTACGGTTGAGGATAAACGTATAATAAGAATAATAAAAATTATTATTCTTCACTATCGCTAAATATGTAGTTTGCGGTTGTTGTATTTGCATTATTTTGCAATATTTATTATAAAAAGTACTATTTTAAAATATTCATTGCATATGATGTTTAGGAAATTCATGTTAAAAAATATTATATTAAAATATTTTGGTTTTGCAGTGCAAATCACCTATTCGATGTTGTTGTTGAATACACTTTGTTGGCTAAACAAGAAATATCCCAAAACATGGGAGTAAGTTTCATTGTGTGATATAAGAAATGTGTTATTACTCCTACTCTTCTCTCAGTGTCTATACTTAGAATCACACATGTATCCCACATTATTGTTATCCAACATACACAGCCTTGCTGTGCATAAATAACAACACTATTGCGCTATATGCGCACCCCACAATATTAAGCAAATTTTCTAAAAAATCGTGTTAAACCCCAATTTCAGTTCATTACAGCGTGAAATCTTAGTACCATATTCTTTTTTAAAAGATAGTAATAATGTAACCTGTGCTGTGTTTTTCTCTAGACAAAAAAAATGCTTAATTTTTTTTTTGCCAATTTAGTTTCTAATGCATATTTGGTAGTGATTGTGTATTGTGCAGCCTCTTGTGGTGGTGTTGTGGTTCAAACATCGTCCGATAAAGACAATAGATGCGTTCACTTTTAATTTTGTCAGCATTGCATTGTCATCATATTTGTTAATGCTAATTCATTACTTTTAGCAAGTTAGCCGTGTGGAATAATCAGAAATTAAAATTGCATTAAAATATTTATTTAAATTATATAATTTTTATAATAAATAATTTGATTACCCACCTTAATATTCTCTTGAGTACATTTCTTATTGTGTATCGTCTTCGAAAAAAACACGTTTCAAATGCACGCAATTGTGTAGTATTCTACCAAACAGCCTATGTCCGAGCTACCCAGACAAGAAAAAGTAGCTTAGTTTACACATCAGGAAGAAATTAGACTTCTTTCTTTCTTTCTTTCTTTCTTTCTTATTTAAACAAAACCACTACTGGAAGCCTTCGAATTCACAGTGCGTTATGAATCAGCAATATTTAAATATGTAGTATTACATTTAACATAAGCGCGCTTTGGACTGCAACTTCAGTGTTATTGTTCGAAAAATCTGCAGAAAAAAATCACAATTTTCATGCAACATCAGAACCAAATAGAGAGTGTGTTGATTTTTGTTCCTGCGTTTGAGCAGTCAGAAAACATAGCGCCCATACAATACAATACTGTTTGACACTGTAGTTTGACACTTTTCAACATGCGTACCTGAATACGTGGTTTTCTTAAAAAAAAACAAACAAAAAAACAAAAACAAAAACTGCTGCATTCTAGCCCACATCCAACTGCTTAAAACACAGAATCGAATGTAAAGGGTGTTAAATTGTATAATCATTCTTCACAGATTTCGAACAGTTGTAATACAAAGTGGCTGGCCAGTAAAAGTAAAAGGCTTCTGTGACGTATCTCATCCACCAAAGATTTCTCACCATTCGACTCTTCTCCTTTGTAAGCTTTTAGGCTGGCCATCAAAGCCTGAATAGGCCAACAGGCATAGTGTTGCGGCCAGACGGCAACTTTCAACTTGACCTTGGCCTGCAGACGCGTCAGCCCCGCACGTAAAATGCACAGACGAATACAGGGGGTGTTCTCTGTCTCCGCATCTTGTAAACAAAACGGAAGCCGCCGCAGCAGGACTTCATGCCACGTTCAAAAATTGGACCTTTTTCTTTAACTGCCATCACTTGCAACCAATTTTCTAAGTATCGTGAAAATAACCTGTAGATTTCGTTGTTAACCGTTAAAAGGCACACCTGGCTTGCTTTAGCACACTTGTATTGCATCATAAGACATGCAGCGCTCACAATTTTGTTGAAAGAAAGCCAGCCGATAATGTTTGAGGATGCATAGATATTAGTCAGACATTTAGAGTAACATTTTTTTTTTCACTTTATTTTGACGATTATATACTTGCTAACCCCTTTATTAAGCAGTTAACACGATGCACAATAATCAATTT